>VUQH01052460.1:49827-85287 GCA_015106775.1 Etroplus canarensis | reverse complement strand
ATGGCAAAAAGCAAAAAAAAAAAAAAAAAAAAAGTGCAATGTTCGCACTGAATGTTGTGCAGCCAAACGTTAACGCCCAGCATTGCACACACACCCCTTTTCTGGGCAAAAACAAACAGCACGCTGCAGGATCTAAATATAATCTTTTATTCTCGCTTGCACGCAGCTGGCATTTAATGTATAAGAAGCAAGGAGCTCGCTTACCTGCAGTCCCCCCGCTTTATTCCCCGCGCTTACATGAATATTTTTAATGACGCAGCAAGACCACACAGGGCAACGTGATTGTCGCCATTTTTTGTTGTTATTGAATTCTCCAAAGCCATGTGACAAAAATGATCGCGATTTTAAAAGCAGGTTTCCGGCCGCGGAGGGCAAAACCACTTTCGCGAGGCTGAAAAAGGTTAATCTTCCGAGTTGTTTGTGTGGCGGATTAGTCCGGTGACTCCTCTGGCCGGAGAACTGAAGGCTGTGCGCAATATTTGACAGCTCCCGGGACGCTGCCGCCGCCGTATGGCTCGCAACAAGTACTCGCAAGATTCCTCCCGTGCGCAAAGGTTGCGCGAAACGCCCGCGTCTCCCGTGTGCTTTTTCTGCAGCGCCAAACCACGAGAAATAAGGACTATTAAAAGCTCCCCTCGGTTGGAAATGCTGTCAACAAGTGGTGAAATCCGAGTATAGCCCACTACTTTAACCGTTACTGGCGTAACGCGCACGGTTTTAGCACACAACTGACTTCCCAACTGTCACTGGTGTTGAATAATTAAATAAAGAAAATTCACTGTTGTGTGAAGTTTTTTTTCCCCTA
This sequence comes from Etroplus canarensis, assembly GCA_015106775.1. NCBI lineage: Eukaryota > Metazoa > Chordata > Actinopteri > Cichliformes > Cichlidae > Etroplus > Etroplus canarensis. The sequence continues at coordinate 84,482 of VUQH01052460.1, read as the reverse complement.
TTGTGCACCAAATCAAATGTATTTTTTTAGGAAACCCACTTTTTGTGGCATTAGTGCTACTCTAGAAAATACTAAATAACAAGCATGAGATTCTTATTTTTGCAGGTGTAGATGTTATGCGCTTTATAATGACATAATTTTGTTTATTTCCAAATTATTTTATTTTATTTGCGAGCTTATAATAAATGGCCATACACGGATGGATAGATGCCCTTGCGAAATATAATTATAGAATATAATTTAAACTTTCCCGGTCTCACAATTACAGATTAGCCTACAGCTGAGCATGGGCTGCGTATTAAAAACTACAGTATCCGGTTTACCTCGCGAGGTCGGTCATCCGCATTTTTTCTGGATGAATGTGCGCAGTAAAGTAGGGCGTTGTGAAGCGTCCCTCATTCATTCGCGGAGAAAACGGGATTCTTCAAGACGTAGGCGTGCGTAATGTGTTCATAAGAGAGCTGGGAAAAAAAGAAAAAAAAAAGAAAAAGGGTTATGTCGATTTGATCCGACTTTTGAGAGCAGGATAGTTCCACTGTGCACAGAGAGTGGGCTCTCTCCCTTTGCGTAAAGATCCGCAGACGCCAGTGACAGCTGAAATTTATATGTCTTTAAGACCTGTTTGATCTCGCATGCTCGCAGCTGATTAGCAGTTTAGTTAAGAGGTAGGTATAATTCTGTCTCTTGCGCACGAACGGGGAAAAGTGACATTTGCGCATCCTGCAGCTTTCACAAACAGCGCTGTGCTTTTTAAGGAAGACATGGCAAAGTTATTCCGAGCTGCTATCATGGGTCCACCGGGATCAGGGAAAGGCACGATATCCAAGAGGATTGCGCAAAGCTTTGGCCTGCAGTATCTGTCCAGTGGTCACTATCTGCGAGAGGGCATAGCTGCAAAAACAGGTAGGATAAGTTTGTCTGTGTACAAGAGCTCGAACTTTAATACTGTGGTGTCAACAGGAAGAAACGGTCTGCAGAAAAAAAAGTTGATGAAACTTCGTTTCCTTGGCAGCATATGAGATTTTCACTTTCCTTTTTTTCCTTCTCTAAATATCACTATGTTCGTCGCAGAAATGCCACCACTGCTACAGAATGAAGCATCTGGTGTTAGATGCGAATTTTCTTGTCCACCGTCATTTCCTAAAAGCTCGTTTCGCAGTAAACATGCACCCCTCTGTTTAAGCTTCACCTCACCAAAACATAAGCATTACAATGTATCCATTTTTTATTGATTTGATTTCTGTCAAATTCACCCAGAGCACGGACTAACAATTCCCCAAACATCCTAAACCGCGTGTGTGTGTGTGTGTGTGTGTGTGTGTGTGTGTTTCTAAACTTCCTCATTGTGGCTTCCCATCCAGAATCAGTTTAATTTCCAGCATGTGCTGAGCTCTCACTTACAATGAAGTTGCGTTCTGTACAGAGAACTTAACTGAAAACACATGTCCTTGGCAGCTTTACTGCCATCCTTCAGTAAAATTGTGACTTGGTCAACATAACTAATCCTCGCTGTCTTTTAAAATAAGTAAATAAAAATAGTAAATTCAATAGTTTTTTGTTAGTTTGTTTGTTTTAAAAATCTGGATACAAAGCAGGAATATTTATGCTTACATTATAATTTCTGAATGGATAAAACTGGTGAGATTACAGGTTTGAGAATATTTGGTGAGATAAATAGTTACATGGACACAACAAGCCCTGTCCTGTTTTGTTCATGAACTTAAGAATCAGGAAGCACAAACAGACATGCATTGTCTAACTTTACCTTACTGTTGTGTATCAGAGGCAGGCTTGCTGGTGAAGAGTTATGTTGACAGAGGCATGCTGGTGCCTGACCATGTGATGACCAGACTGATGCTGCCTAGACTGGAACAGCTGAGCAGCCACAGCTGGCTGCTGGATGGTAAGAAAAATAGGGATTTTATTACAATTTTCTTTTCACGCCTGCAAATGGCACCCCACACCCCATATCTTCTGTCTTTTATTATTTGTAGTGAGAGGAGGAAATGTTTTCATGATACAGTCTCATGGCAGTGTTGGGAACTGCCAGCTATCTTTTCCATCTGATTGGTCACCACTAGTGCCACCCCCAAAATCCCAAGACTGGAAATCATACTTGAGAAAGTGGCATGAGGCAAGCTGTTTTGTTTTTTTTACACTTCTGCATTTTCAGAAACTACCCACAAAATTCCACATGTGTTGTCTTTACTTGAGTTTGAGGGGGTCAAAAATGCACTCCTCGCTCTTCTACACGTGTGAGTAATTAGTGCTCTTAGGTATGGCATTCACAGCTCTCTGTATATTCTTGACTATTACATAAATTGCATTAGTCACAGAGGGGTTACTAAGGTTCAAATTAAATATCACAGATATCCTTCACATCTTTTAACTTGCTTATTGCCCCTTTGCTGCAGTGTTCAGTATATATAATTTATGTGCTGTAACTTCTCAACATTTGGTGACCTTTGTCCCAACACAATTAAAAAAACAATAAATTAATCATATACTTTTCATAAGCTACTCATCAATGGCAGTATTTCAGAATTAGAATCAGAATTACTTTATTAATCCCGGGGGGAAAATGCAATTTAAAAACAATACATTTGCCCAGAGGGCTTCATACGTCTTAAATGGAAAACAGAAACAGCAGATTATTGTCTCCTGTTCAAGGTTAAATATTAGCCACTGTCGACAAGAGAAATGCAAAACCCTGATGAAATAAACTAGTGAGTGTTAAACATAAATAAACCTTGAAACATGATCAGTAAACAAATAATTGAGCAAGAGAGAAAGCAAATCAAGGTTACACACACACACACGTATGTGTGCCTGAATTTTCTCAGTCATGGTTCTCTCATGACTTTACTATTCTGTGGTATTAGTGCTAAAGGGATATTGGTTTGCAAGGTTTATTTCTGACTTTTCAACTTTCAAACATTCATTATCCAACTCCTTTATGCCAAATGGGTGCAAAGCAAACTTGAAGTTAAAAAAGTATGTATGTAATATGCAGATTTGGTTCTCCGTAAACCCTCATCACATGTGCAGGGGCAGACTGAGACAATAGTTCAGGCTGGGACATCATCCCAGGTCACACTGTTCATGCAAACAGTGGTGATTCTAGAGTCTGTTGGGCCCCCTCCAACCAGCATTTGTCAACATGTTAATAACAGTTAAAAAAAACAAAAAACAACAAAAAAAAAAACACCCACTATATATTTTATAATTCCTCAAATTCAATTTCTGAATGTTTTTGGACATAATAGTAATGATTCAAATTTTACATTGTACCTTCGGCTGCTCCCTTGTATTCTCCTCAAGGGGTTGCCACAGCGGATCAATCCGCGTTGGTAATTTGGCAGAGGTTTTACACTGGATGCCCTTCCTGATGCAACCCTCCATCGTGAGAGAGGCTTGCATCTCCACCTGAAATTGAACCAGGGACCTTTTGCTTGTAAGGTGAATGTGTAAACCACTACACTGTGACGGCACTTTACATTTTACCATATGCATTTCATTTGATACCGACAAGTTAATAGTTTCAATGCAGAGGATTCAAGTTTTGTCCTGGAGTTCGCATTGGCTACTTAGGTTTTTTGCATAATGAAAATATACAGTTTTCAGTGTTACAAACCACACTTGGAGTACACTTGTCCAAATTCCTTTGCATCTAAATTTCAGAATTTAGCATTCATAGTTTGACAGTTTTCTCCCGCCAGACACAGATTGTACCTGTTGACTACAAAAAAGTGCTGTCCAAGTTAGCTGATTTCCCCCTGTAAGTAAAGTCAGATGGGGCCTGCTTGAAGAGGTCAGATCTCTCCTACTGTCATTGCAATCTTTGCACATTGCCACTGCTGTCATTTAAATTTTGTCAGCCCCCACTGACCTGGGGCCCCGAGCAGTTGTCTGCCTTGCCTGGTGGGAAGTGGTGTCTCTGCGTGCAAACCACCAGATAACACAGGTTAACACTTCCTGCTGTTTAGGCCTGTCACAATATTAGAGATTATCATCATTTGTGACCAAATTATTATGACGAAAATAATTCACTTTATTTTTATTATTGTGATATGTAAAGAGATTTTGAAAAAAATACAAATATTTTTATGTTAGATTAATTTTTAATTGCAAATTATGCATAAAATACAAATGTACTGTGAAAATTCACTGAATACATAAATCACAACACTTACAAATGTACAAGCAACTTTATTGTAAAGCCAGGTATATGAAATAATTAACCTGTAGTTTTTAAACAAAGAGTGAGATACAGTGAACTCAAACTTTCCAGTGTTTCAACGATAAAGAATCAAAAAACTTCACACACGTTCAACAAAAAAGATCAACAACATAAAAAAGACTGTTAGTATTAGCTGCATCTCTTTTTTTAATCCCCTCCCTTTCTCCTCCATCTTTCCATTTTTATGTTTTTAACATTACCTGGTTGTATGCAGAGGGCACACACAGTCTGCGGCTTTTAGAGTTGCACCTCATGTGGGGATTCTGCACGGTTTGTAAACTCTTTGCTGATCAAGTTGAATGTTCACGGCAGACCAAAACTACCCTCAAGCCACCAGGGAATGTCACAGTGATCCCAATGGCCTGTCCCTGCATACTTCATTGAAACAGTCTGTATCAACCTCGGTGGTGGAGTTCTGTAGGTCAGCTTGGCCTATTATGATTTCCAGGTAGAGAGAAGTAAAGAAGAAAACAAACATCAAGGCATTGTAACCCAAAATAAAAATTAGATGTGCAAGTCTTATTCCAAAAATGGAGTGGAAGACTATAATATTTTGTAACAATGTGGATGTTGGTCAGTTTCTCTGTTGGTTCAGATTCATGACCTGACTTTTCCTGAGCTGCATTGAGGATGAAGTTGAGATTTTTGCTATATGGTCAGACAACATTTTATACGTTTTTTGGAAATGACATTTTTTTTGTTACTGTTGTTGTAATTTTGCCTCTGTAAATTAACTGGCCATTTTTTAAAATGACCCTATTCATTTTCCATTGCATTCAAAAGTAATGGGAAAATTGACTGACAAGCCATTTCAAGGCAAACTGAGGTCTATTCCCTCATTACACCATGACAAACTAAGCACATAAAAGATCTGGAACCGATTACAAGTGTTGAACTTGTGTATGGTATCTTTTCACTGGAACTTTCAAGCAAAATAAAGGAAATCATCACTGGGCTGAAAAACCAAAATTAAACTATTAGAGATGTAGCAAAAACTTTAGGAATGGTCAAAACAACAATCTTGTGTAGTCTTAAAAAGGAGTGCACTAGTCAGCTTAGCAACACCAAAAGACCTGGAAGACCACAGCAGACAACGAAAGTGGATGACTGCAGAATTTTTCCCTTGTTTAAGAAAAACCCCTTTACATCATCTAGCCAAATCAAAAACACCCTCGAGGAGGTAGGTTTATCACTGTCAAAGTCTAGAGTCAAGAGATGCCTTCATGAATGTAAATACAGAGGGCTTACAAGAGCGTTCAGACCAATGGTTACAGTCAAGAACAGGAAGGACACATTAGATTTTGCCAGAAAATATCTAAAAGAGCCTGCCCAGTTCTGGAAAAAAATTCTTTGGACAGATGGAACTAAGATGAACTTGTCACAGAATGATGGGAAGAGAAGAGTATAAGCAAGGATAGAAGCAGCTCATGATCCAAAGCATACCACACTGTCAAACATGGTGGAGGCTATGTTATAGCATGGGCATGTATGGCTGTCAATGGAATTGGATCACTAGTGTTTAAATATGGTATGATTGTTGATAGAAGTAGGAGGGTGAACTCTGAAGGGCTATACTCATTGCTCAGATTCAGCCAAATGCTGCAAACTGATTGGAGCGCACTTTACATTGCAACTTAATAATGACCCAAAGTATACTGCACAATCAACCCCAGAGTTTCTTTATGGCCAAATCAGTCAAATGATCTCATCTCAATATAGCATACGTTTCAGTTACTGGAGACAAAACTGTAGGCAGAGAGACCCATAGTAAACAACAGCTGAAGTAGAAGTACTGTAGTAAAGGCCTGGCAAAGCATCTCAAAGGAGGAAACGTAGTATTTGGTGATTTCTATGGGTTCAAGAGTTCAGGCATTCACTTTTAAAAATTTTTCATCCAATTATCAAAAACAATCACTATATTTAAAATTACAATATTTTGTCCAATTACTTTTGAGCCTCTGAGAATAGGGACTGTGTATAAATATGGCTGTAATACTTTTCTCAAAGCCATTTAATTAAAGCAAAAAGTCTGCACTTTGATCACAGATTGGTACGCAGTGGCAAAATTACAAAAACAAAAATGGACCTAACTGCAAATTGACGGATAACCATGATATTTGGTAGAGATATTTGTGGTCCAGAGAGGGTACATTGTGATCATGGTCAGCTCAAAGACCCTCTGAGTTTAATCTTAATTTGTCCAATACTTCTTTTATGACCTTCAAAACTGGCATTCCCATCAGCCTGTAGCTGCATTATTGATTACTAAATGTTAATCTGCAAACAAAACTGAATGACATTAAAATATGTTGTTAAATGATTATGATAAAACTACAAAACATCTGCATAGTATTTTTTCCATTTTGAGCATATTAGCAAGTTGATTTTAGCAGTATTTAAGTCTAAATACACTTTCACAAAGGCTGACTAAAGAGTGCTTTTGCTTTTACTATTGGTGCTTGATAAAGGCAGTATAAATGAAAGCTTTGTTTTTACAGTCGGTTCCTTCACAAGCGCAAAGTCCTGGTATAATATCATGACTACTGGCCATTTCACAGGAAAATATGTAACTCCTTTTGTCAGCTACTGACACTGGCAAATGTTTAAACAGAAAATAACAGTGGCTGAAACTATGAAACAGCATAGCATTTCTTGCTATTGACTCAGCTGCAGTCATAACTTGAAAAATGCATCTACTAATTTTAGTTTTATGAGTAACTGATAGAAGTTAACAAATCAATTTATAACTTTTGTTTACAGTGACTCACATTTTTCCTCTCCTCTCTCTGATATGTGTCTAGGTTTCCCCCGCACACTCGGGCAGGCTCAAGCCCTCAACAGTTTGTATCAGCTAGACTTGGTCATCAGCCTCAACATTCCTTATGAAACTCTGAGGGAGAGACTGAGCGACCGCTGGATCCATCCAGCCAGTGGTAGAGTCTACAACATGGGTTTCAACCCTCCCCGAGTGCAGGTGTCAGAAGTCTGGAAGTGGCAGTATAGTCACTGATGTTGCAATATTCTGCTATGAATTGTGCAATTGTTTCTTCCTTACAGGATTCATGTCATTGTTTTTTGAAGCTAGTAGGGATTTAATGTCTTGCCACTGGAGGGTGGAGGCTTGTCAAAATTTATGACTGAAACCCGATGAGGGATTGTCTCATTACTCACCACCCCACCCTCTTGCACAACAACAACAACAACAAGAATGACAACTCTTGCTGCTTGGGTTTTTAGATTCCAAAGCCCTACTTATCATACAAACTTCACAGTTTGATAACATTAACATAAATATGTAATATTTAACAATATGCAACTTGTGGTAGTGTGATGTGAGGACATGAAGACTCCAGCGCACATACACTAGCAATCAAAATAGTAAAGGAGACACATTTTGTCCAATTGTTTAGATTTGAAAGATTTTTTAAAAAACATTTTAACAAGTCCAATTAACTTTTATGTATGCTTAAAACTTGCACATTGAAACTATCTTTAAAAAATAGTAGTGAATTGCAAGCATAAACTAATTACACCAAAGCCAAAGGCTTTAGTGGCAGAGTTTAAATTAAATATATTGCCATAATAGTACCTTAAGCTGACTATAATATTCTAGCATTCTTGAAAGCCATTACACATGAAAGCCATTATCACATCATATATTCTTAATATGTGAGCTCTTTAAGATCAATATATGGTTATAATGTTGATCGTAGATATACAGCCTAATGCAGCATGCTGAGATAAGTGCACTTTTGTTGTTTACATCTTTAGTTTATTGTATTGTGATTCAGTCCCATTGGTAAAAGTTTTAAGTGGATTGTCTTGAGTTTACCTTTGCTTTATTGTTTGACTTTGCGTTGCCCTCCACAGGGTAAGGATGACATCACAGGAGAGCCACTGATTCAGCATGATGATGACAAGCCAGAAGCTCTGATGGCCAGACTGAGACATTACAAAGATGTGGCAAAACCTGTCATTGACTTATACAAGTCAGTAAATACTTGTTTCATACTGAATTTTTTATACACATTTTATCTTTTGGTTTTATGCACCCCACAAGAGCTGCAGTTTTGGAGATGCTCTGACCCAGTTGTCTAGCCATCACAATTTGACTTTTCTCTAACTAGCTCAAATCCTTACATTTGCCCATTTTTCCTGCTTCTAATGCATCAAATCTGAGGACAAATTGCTCACTTGTTGCCTAATATATCTCACTCACTAACAGATGTGACGATGAAGAGATATTCAGTGTTATTCACTTCACCAATCATCATAATGTTATGCCTAAGTGGTGTATGTAAATGTCATGGAGTTAGAAATACATAAGTGAGGTTACCCACTTTCAGTAACCCATTCTGTACCTTTGCATTGTTCATGTTGCGTTAGTCACTGTTGGCATGACACACTTGAATCTCAAATTATTGTTGGTTTAGTTGATTTGTGGCGATTGTGCATGTACAGTAATAGAAAAGTCAATACCACCAGTCCTGATGCATTAATCTTAATTGTCCATTGTGTGGAATACTAAATTACCGAAGTAGTCTTTTAGCCTTTAGAAACTATAATAACTGTTGCCACAGCCTACTTTCCTTCTCATTTGTTCCTGTATTTCTTCTTTTAGGTCACAAGGAATCCTGCACTCATTTTCTGGTACTGAGACAGACCGGATTTGGCCTTATATCAATTCTCTCCTCAACACCAAGATTCACACACAGACATCAAATGCCTGCCAAACTCAGACACCCTGATACTGCTCTGAGTGAAAAAAACAAAGGGAAGGGGGGAGGAAGTGATGTCTTTACTTGCTGGCCTAGTGTCAGCTTTCAGTTTCCTCATTAAGAGTGAGGTTTAGAGTAATGGACTACCACAACAACGAACATGTTTCTGATTCAATGACTAGTTGGTTTTTCAGATGAAAGGTTGTATGGAAATTTGGAGACCTACATACTCAAGATTGTTACAAATTCTGCATTCTTGTATTCAAATATTCTGACAATTCAAGGCAATGGAAAACCTCAGTTTAATTAAATCCTCATTTTTTTGCAGCCTCTTCCATCAAGAAATGTATTACATGTGCATTTTTATTTTCAGTTGTTCCAATTCACATGCTGAATAAGCCAAAAACAAAAACAGCAAAGACTCATTTCTTTCAGTTATTTTTATGTTCTATTGGAAACCAAAAATGGAGGTGCAATTCAGAGGGTTTTATATGTGAGACAAAAATGCATAAAGTTATCGTTGTAGTGAAAATAATGCTCTACTTATGTGATCAAAAATACTTTGATTTTTTCATATCGATCACAGCATAAAAGGTTATTACGTTACTGCTTCTTCACTGTACTTAGTAACTCTGTAGTTTTCACATGGTAGAATACACACAACGAGATAATGTTTGTTAGATCAACTCTCACCAAGGCCTTAACTGACCACTGATACTGTAACATATCAAAAACAAGAATTTGACAAATTATCATTTGGGTCATTTTTTTCATAAAAACTACAAAGCTGGTAAAGCCTGTGTGCTGTGTACTATCCATCTAAAAGTCAACTGTTACATATGAACCACTTTTTATTTTGTTAAATGTATCTGTAATTGTAGAATATATTCATCAATCACAGAAACAGTGTACACTGTATAAAACTGCTACTCGTGTTTTGCTGGAATGCTGCATAATTTACATGTAGTCATCTTTAGGTCAGAGGTGGATGTGTGCATATAGTCACTTTGCAACACTGGGGTGAAGACCAATGCCTTCAGTTCCTTTAAACATGCTTATGAGGTCACCTTGAAAGTTTGATCTCCAAATTGTGATATTTTTGTTATAATGGGGTGAATTTGCAGTGTTTGTTCATCTATTGCGCGCAATGATGAATTTAGTAATTATTAGGTTACTTCTATGATTCTGACATCGCCATATATACAAAGCTGTTTTTTTCTGATTGTTTGAATGTATAAATCTTTACTGCAGGGTGAACAACTTGTATAAGGTCTTTCCTGACTTTGCTTTGTAGCCTTTTCTTTTTGATTGTTTAAAGGTTGTAATGAAGATTCAATAGACTAGCTTATGATTTAGAATATAAAGTCTGGCCATTACAGTAAATTAAGCACACTAGTGACCATCATGTGCAATAGTCCTTATATGACCAAATAAATTTGTATGGCTATAAAAATTGCTTTTCATCTCTGTCAGTAATGGCCAACCATTAAAAAAACTTATGTAAATTTTTACCTACTTTATTCACTGCAACACATATAGAAGAGATATTTTCCATGATCATCTCTTTTTTTTTATCCCAGGTTTATAATGATGATTTTTTTTCCTTGTCTGGTTGTCTAGGATAAGGGGTGTTATATGCTGTACATTAGATTTATAAGTATTTTGAGTAGACTGTAGTACTCTAACTAAAAGACCAAAGATAAGAAACCACCAAAGTCTACAGAAGCAAAAATATGAGATGTATTGATGTATGTTTGTACCAAGAGTCTGTAAAGCGAAGTGGATTTATACGGTGGTGTCTGCTGTGAAGAACTGTATGCTCGCTGAATGAATGGGCGTGGTGTAAAACTGTCAGACACCACAGTGCTGTTGAGTAACCATGCATTGATTTACTTTTCTGTTATATTCATAGAATGCTGTCACCCAGTGTTAATTCCAAAAACACTAGATCTATTTTCCAGTGTCTGCTTTCATTGTCTTTCTGTGTATTTAATCCAATACTTGTTAAATGACATAACCTTACACCTAATTAAGATTATTTTGTCTTAGGATCACACAATATTGTGCAGAAGACATGGCGGATGATTAAATGAATGATGATAATGGGTGCAGAAAGGCATGATTTGTGTGAAAAACATGTTTTTTTCTGTTTAAGAAGAAGGGCAGAGAAACTATAAAAATCTACACAAAGCTTATTCCTAGGGTTCTAAATATAGCCTACACTACAGTCTGTGGATATGACACTCTTTCTTTCTTTCTTTTCCCTACTCAACAATGTTTTGCTTCCTGATCTCTCAAATCATGTGGGGGGGGATAAAAAAAAAGAAGCTGGGCTGTGTGCAAACTTAAAAGACAAAAGCAAACCCAGCCTAACACACACTGTAAACACACACGCATGCTAACAAATACTGTCTGTCTCCTCCCATCCACTCTAATCCTCTCTGATCTGTAAATCGACCCCACGTGTGTTAGAGCTTGGGTGAAAGCCCTGCTCCACTGTCGCAGATTACAGCCTCTTCTGCTGTGTTTACCTTCAAGGTGCAGGCTGTCTGCGCATGCGTGACTCGGATTGGCGGTCTCACCTGCACAACATGAGCATCGTTTGTTATAGTCATCACAATGTGCGCAAAACCTGAAATACAACTTGTCTAGTGTTATTTAATCGTCTCATGACCACTCCTTATTCCTTATGCTAATTTTAATCTGTATAATATTAACCGGTGCATGTCACTGTCGTTTTCAATTAATGCCTTTATTATTATTATCGCGCACTGTTCATCTCTTCTCCTCATACTTGCAGTCCACTCCAGGTTTTTCTGTTTCAGTTCAGGCAGGATGCGCTGAGCGGCGCAGTTTCTACTGTACAAATCCACGAACATCCACGCTCCTAAAGCTGCCTCGCCTTTTAGCTCATCCACATCTTCTACAGATCTACCAATCGCCATCGCGGGACTTTGTTTGTTGATCATACGCCAAAATGTGATTATATGATGATGATGATGATGATGATGCCGTAGCCCGTTGCCGCCTCTGTAATTTCACAGGCGAGTTGACCTGGAATTACCTGGGAGTCCTTGCGTGGCAGTGGGTCTGAGGCCGTTTTTTTTTTTTTTTTTTTTTAAAGCACTGACCTTTGACTGGCAGCGAATGACAAATCAAAGGTCGGTGTCTGTGAACAGAGCCGGCGTAAGCGCATCTCCACCACGGCACAAGACGGCGCTCCCGGGAGAATGGTAGAAAGCGCTCAGAAAGGTAAAGTCATCTGCTGAATTTTCTGTTTCTGCTCGTTTGATTGGGTTCGTGGGATGTAATTCGCCGGATCTCAGTCACCGCTGTGGCTCAAAGCAGGCGGAGAAGCGGTGAGCATCACGATCTGTGCGCGGATGTTACATAATATCAGGCTACCTCTGGAGACTGTGGCCGCTTCCCCGGTAGTGCATCCCTGCTCGGAGAGCAGAAAGATCATATTTTTTTTAAATTTTCTCAAAACAACATATAACAACATATGAAACGAATTGATTGGAAAGAAAATGTAAAACTTGTCTCTGTGCAGTTGGCCTATATTTTGCTGGATGCGCACACGAGCGTTATGAATGACATCATTTGGGTTATTTCAGTCAGGGGGCATCGATTTTTTTTCCCCCTTTTACATATGACACATTTTGTCCTTTCTGCAAGAAAATCGACTGAACATAATGAGTTCTGCCACGTTGATATCATTTATGTGTGCAGGTGATTTCCTTAATGCAGTTTCAGGAAACCGAATAGTAGCGTATTCTATCAGTCAAGCGGTAAATCTTAAAGTCGCAGCTCCCATGTTATTAATACAGTTTGAAAAAAGGGTCTCTCATATTTCCATCAGCAATCTCAATCACCATTTTTATCAAGAGAGGAAGGCTCTTCTCCTTCTGTCCAATAGCACACCTTCACATTGTCGAGCGTCACCCACGCCACGTGAGCAGCTTACGCGACTCGGCGTGGTTTCGTGTTTAACTGCTAGCTGGCTGCTCGCCTTTTCGCACCAGGATGTTGTGATCGTCCATCAGGGTTGAGAAGATGACATATTTAATGCAAAGAGGCATTTAAGATGTGCAGCAGAGTTTTATTGCTAAAGATATAGTTAATTAAATCCCTTTCAGTTACAGCTCAATAAAAAAATTGGGCATACAAAGGCTTTAAGATTTTTTTATCATAAAGGAAGGGACTTGTTGGGTTGCAGTTGTTCTGCAGCATTAAAGGGCACTAATGGAAACTATGATCAGCGGTGCCGTGCGGCAATATCAGGTCACACACGCATGCAAGAGCTGCTGAATTAAAGGATTTTAAAATCAAACAGGCTCACCTATCCATTCAGGTCTACTGTCTGTGTTGTTAACGAGTACTGCAGCTGATCCAGCAGATTCCTGGATTCTGCTTTAACTGTTATAGGGATAATCATTAATCCTCAAACTACCCTTGAGGACAATTGTAAAACCAGCATAAACAGTTATGCAGCTTCTTTTAAGATAATGCCATGTTAGAGCAGTCCTGTAAAGCAGTTCAACTGGAAGCCAGCTGCACATTTAAAAGCTTTTGATGAATTCTTGAAAGAGGGATATAAACGAATTCTTGGAAAGTCATAAAGACTTCTTCAGTGTCATTTAAAATGAATGGTTAAGGAAACACTCCATATGAGAGAATAGAACAGGTTTTTAAAATTTATTTTTGTTTGTTTGTTTTATTTTTATTTCGTACATAAGAGCAATTCAGAAAACCTGCCCTACAGTGGCCCAGATAGCAATACAGGTCAATAAGGCAAGTGCTGGTCAAGCTTTACTGTCGACATTTATTTTTTTGTTGGGAGCCAGCTTCCCGCATTTATGCAGCAGATGTCTCATAATTATACAAAACATTTAAACTGGGATCCATAATGCAGGACTGAGAAATGTTGTTAGTAATTTTGAAATTAAAGATCTATGTCTGAATGGAATCTGCTCAGCTGCAAGTTTATGATTTGTAATACAAATGCTCAAGTCCATCAGTGTATTTCTGGTATTGGATTTGGGGGCTGTATGCTATTTTCATCATCAGTGTGTCTTCATTAAACCTCTTTAGTGTAGTGGTTTACACATTTACCTTGTACGTGAGAGATAGCTATTTTGAGTCCAGGAGGGGGCACAAGTCTATTCTGCAATAGGAAGGTTGTGTCGGGAGGACATCCAATGCAAAATCTGTTCCAAATTACCTAAGCAGAGTAATCTGCTGTGGCAACCCCTTGGGGAAAGACAAGAGAACAATGGTACTTCTTAAATGGGGTTTCACTAATCTTTTGGTTTGTAAAATGTCTGAACACTGTTTGAAATTGTCCTTTAAAATATCCAGTAAACAAACAATCAAACCACTTTATTACGCCCCAGCTGGGGAAATTGGAATTGCCAATACTCCTACAGATTAAATCTACACCCACACACAAACTATTACATGCAGGATGTGGTGAGGGAGGTCGGCGAGCAAGGCTGCCATTGCAGGTGCCAGGGAACAATGTGGGGGGTTCGGTGCCTTATTCAAGAGCACCTCGGCATTGCTCACGGGGTGACGTCTCTCTGGCCTCTGGTCCACATCCACATATGGGTCCAGGGCAGGGTCTTGAACCGGCAGGTCTCAGATGGCCACTGGGTCCAGGTCCGCACGGGTCTTGAGCTGGCAGCCCTCAGCAACCCTCCAGCTCCCAAATGCGTCCTCCGACGCACTGAGCCATTGCCGTCCCCAGTGACGTTTCCAAATTGTTCATTTTGATTGATAGACAAAAAAACACAGTGAAACAGAACAACACTGATATTAAGTGAACTATCTTGTATACAAAGTAAAGAAGTGAAGATAGTACATTTTCAGTGGAAAGGCTTAACAAAGAATCCACTCATACTGTCAGCTCTGTTTAGCTGTTTCAAACTGTTCGTGTTTACTTAATCAGGTAATCTCATTCACCTCATTGGTCAAAAAGACCTCTTTTGCAAGACAGACCTGAATAGAACACAGAGAGTGAGACACAAACATAACCAGACAAACAAAAGTGCACAGCATGCAAAGAATTTGTTTAACTTAATGTGTACTGACATGGCAAAGAGCATAGAGCTCATACTGCACCTGCTTGCTCTCTCCTTAATATGCAGGGCATCAGCTGGTGAATATTTGAAGGCAGGGTTAGGAACAAGACAGGAAGCTCCCTTGCAACAATGCAGGGGCAGCACGTTGCATCCGGTTATGCATCCGGGGTATCGGTCTTCTTTTTTGGACATTCCTTTCCCGCTGTGCTTCAAACTGTCTTCTGTTCTCCTAAAAGGGTTTCCCAGGCTTATATCCTCTTTTCAGAACCATGCAGGGTTTCTGTTGCCAGGGAATAAGGCCTAGGAAGGAAGCATGCCATCACTGGTCAGTGCTTTGTCCGACACGGACCCAGGGTCATAACACAAAAACTACACAGAAATTGACAAATTTGGAGTTAAAATGACAAATCTGCCTGGAATAAAAAGAGGCTATTAAAATCCAAACCTGTCAGGAAAAGACCAAGAAAATGCCCTGTGATTCAGGGTGAGGTCCCTTTTTGTGGCAAAGCATGGCGCTGTTGTCCATGCTCTTATTTATTCTGACAGAGACTGGGTCGTTCATTTTTAGTGCAGGAGTCAATTAGGAAATTTTCTTTGTTTTACTTCTAGATTTATTATCTGGACCTTATTTATACTGACAACAAAAGCTTGACTTATTTTAGGAGTTTCTTGCAACAGTGGGTAATAATGATCATCTAAACACACCTTGGACCATTATAATCTCTGCCTCTACTACAAACCCCATTTCCAAAAAATTTGGGATATTTTCTTTAATGCAATAAAAACAAAAATCTGTGATATGTTAATGTACATTAACCTTTATTTAACTCAAAAAAGCGATTTTTTTCAATAGCTTTAATGATCAGCTTAAATGTATTTTGTAAATATACACAAATTTAGAATTTGAAAGAACACTCAACAAAAGTTGGGACAGACTTAAAATAAGATTGACAAGTGCACAGAATATTTAAGCAACAGTCTGGAGGACTCCATTTTAAACAGGATAATTGGAAGCAGGCGAGTTATCGTGACTGGGTATAAATGTAACATCCATCCATCCATCAAAGGCTCAGTCCTTACAAGCAAAGATGGGTCGTGGCTCACCCCTTTATGCCAAAATTTGTGGGAGAATTTTTAGTCAGTTAAAAGTTTGTTACATTTCTCAATACAGGATTGCAGAGGATTTGGGTCCTTCAGCATCTACAGTGCATAATATTGTGAAAAGATTCGGAGAATTCAGAGCTATATCAGTGGATAAAGGAAAAGGTTGGAAACCGCTGCTGAATGCATGTGAAATTCAAACTCACAGGTGACACTTACTAAGAAACAGTCATTCTACTGTGATGAATATAGCCACCTGAGTTTGGGAATATTTTGGAAAACCATTGTCACTTAACACAGTCCATTGTTGCATCCAGAAATTTACATTGAAAACTTAGTAATCAAAGAGGAAGCTGTACATCAACTTTACGCCACCATGTTCTTTGCACCTCAAAGTGCATCTCAGATGGACTGAAAGACTGGAATCAAGCGCTGTGGTCAAATGAGTACACATTTTCATATGATTCAAAAAAAAAAGAAAGAAAAAAAAACCACAGACCCAGAGATAAAAACCACCACCCAGAAAGATGCAAAAATCAGCATCTGTGGTGGTATGGGAGGGAGTATCAGTGCTCATGGCATGGATGAGTTGCATGTATGTGAAGATATCATTGACTCTGGGGTGGGGATTTTAGACATGTGTTGATCTCAAGGCTATGTCTCTTCCTGGGATGTCCATGCTTATTTCAGCAGGACAAAGCCAGACCACATTCTGTCATGGCTACACAAACATTGCTTCATAGAGAAGCACACCCACAGAGTGGATGCGTTTGACTGGCCTGCTGCCAGCTCAGATCTATCTCTTACTGAAAATGTATGGCACATCATGAAGAGGAGATTCAGACAACTGCAACCATGCAGCTGAAGCATATTATCAGGCAAGAATGGACAAATTTTCCAATAGCAAAACTACAACCCTAGTTTAAAAAAAGACTGGGATGCTAAACAGAATAAACAAAACAAAAAGACAATGCAGTGATTTGAAAATTTCAACAAATTATTAAAAGTCTTTTCATTGTACTTTTGTCAGTTAAATGGAAATTTCTCATGAAATTTTGGAAAAATATCCCAGCTTTTCTGGAAATGGGGTTTGTATGTAGAATCCCTGTTACTGCAGGCACTAACTATCATCTGACTATTGTGCATTTAACTTGTGTGGAAGTACAGCAGTTTCTTTAGTCTATTTTAAAAATAAATTGATTTACTGACAGAAATGAATCCTATATTTAAGTGATCAGCTGATTATTCAAATAAATTTGAACTGTACTTTTCGTAAATTGAATAACTTTGGGTTCTTGGTTTGTTTTTAGTCACAAACTAGCTATGACTGTGAAACTGTGCTGGACATTTTTTTACACATATTATATACATTAATCCAGTACATACTCACTCGATTATTAGATAATGGGAATAACTGCACTTACTATAAATCTTTTAATTTTTCTTAATGGGTTATATTACTGTTATTACTGTAGAGACTTTGGATATTACTAAATTATTGTCTATACTGGCTTATCTGTAACACTAATGCTCAAGCATGCTTGCTTTGGCATGACTGTAACGTTCTGATGATATTCTCAATGTGTTCGTGGTGCTCAGCAGTTAGTTTTGGTGATATTGTGGTGTTTTATGCTTTATTTTTCATTTATCGTATGTTATTTTTTGTTGCACTTTAAAACCTAATTTTAATATTAACTAGCCTACTTGAGTATGTGAATGCAGCTTCAACATAGGAAGACCGTACGTTAGGGTGGATTTCCCTTTCGCTCAGTAGGGGACTACAGCAGTAGCACTTGGCGTCGTAGTAGAAATGCGGTGCTGAGAAGAGGAGGATTCAATAGAAAGAAGGGGGAGAGAGAGAGAGAGAGAGAGAGAGAGAGAGAGAGAGAGAGACCACCCGGCAGAATTTTCTACCACAGAAAACAGAGGAGACCGGTCGTCCTCTCATCCTCGGACATGTGGTGCACCCAGCAGCAGCAGCACAGGCACTAGTAGCAAAGCGGCAGAGGCGGCGACGGCGCGGCGTAGCCTTCCACGTCTTTGGGGCTTCTTTTGTGTTTAATTCTTTTTTTGTGGCCTTGTAATGAGCTTACTGGGGGCCTACAAGAAAAAGACCAGTTACGATGGCTATGAATCTTTGCAGTTGGTCGATAGCGGAGGAGATAGCTTCATTGTCGGCAGAGGGAGCAGCAGCGGCGGAGGCTCCATAGCGGCCACCCTTGGACCGAAAGCAGGCCCGCTGAGAGAGGAGGACTGCAGCACCATGGACAGCTCAGGTAAGCGTTCTTAACAGCCTCCGGCTACATCGGAATGGCGAATGTAGGCTACGTGGAGACAAAAGGCTTGAGTAAAGATTTATTGACTTTGTTAGTGTTACTGAGGCCTATAATTGTAATAGTGGAGAGGCAGCAGTGGACACCATAATGGCTTAACATAAGTGAAAGTATACTGAAATCTTGGAATCCCCTCCAGAGCTCCCCGTGGTTCCAAGACCCCACCTAAAAGGCTGTAGGGTACTAAGCTGTTTAATACAAAAATAAAGAAAACATACGTGCATATATCCTTGCTTGTACTACCTAGTTATATCCTCCCAAGGGCAACTTTAGGCAGATGTACGTGATATATCAAAAGTCTGTTTAGACATTTTTAACACAATGGGCCTATCACTAATAATATTACAGTGACCATCACATATTAAAACATGTAAAAAGGTGTATGCCAACTAATTCTATAGCCAAATTTGAGTGATATATACCATGTAAACCACAATTAATGACTTATTTACTTTGCACATGAGCTTTAAGCCTGAACTGATATCACAACTGTAGCAGAAATTTCATGTGTCATCCGTTAAAGGAATGAATCCTGCTTCATTTTGAGCAACAGAAAAACAAAAACCCTTTATGTTGTATTGATGTTTAATCTGGTAGTTGTGAATGAAATTATTAGCCTCAGGTATCCAGTTTATCCCAAAATGAACAAAAAGCATACTCTTTTATGATAGAGATACATGTAAATACTTAGAATCTGTCCTAAATGTGTTGTTTAATTCAGCCATAAGAATTATTTTTAAACACATTATTCTAACAGATACATTCTGTCCTTTTTAAAAAAATTCTTAAAGTAGTATAGTTTTGTTACCTTTTGTGAAATATTTTTGTCGCCTCTATTGCAATTTCTACTGTAATTAGTGTAGCTTCCATAGTTAGTATTACTAATGGTATTTGCACCATGTGCCAGATACTTGGATCTTTTCAGGGACACTGCCATTTCAAAAAAGCATTTATTAGCATAAAATCAAGGGTATCACCATACAGGTTCATGTGATATTTTTAGTGATTTTTAAAAGTAATGTAATTGCAGACTAACAGGCAAACCAAAAACAATGCTTCAAGCTTAAAGTTGATCCTGATAGAAGCTTCTTTCACACCCAAATGAGGATTTCTAAAGTACTAATTTATATATGTCATGTGTGAGGAGTCTGCTCCAACTCCAACTTACAAAATAATTTTCTGGGTTTTATCTTAAACTATTGCACAATTTCCATTGTGGACAGTCATCCAGAAATACTGCAATTGCAACTCTTAATGCTGATATTGCAGGATAAATAAAGTAATTATTGTATATGCAACACATTTAGGCTTAGAGGGGTGTCCAGATTGTGGGGCCTGTTTTTTGGTTCTGCCCTATGTTCACCTAACTGCAGTGCTCTGTGGAGCCAGCCAGTCTCCAGGGATGAACATTTGTGTGAAACAAAAGAAGCTGGATGAGGAGGGTGGGAGGGTCAATGAGAAAAGGGGATTGTGGGTGGGGAAGAGGGGACTTCTGTGTCAGATGTCTGCCTGGCCTGCTAGTCCTTAAGGACGGTCTTTTTGATCTGTGTGTGTGTGCGTTTCTTTGTATCCATCTGTTCATTTTAGACTAAGCTGGATATTGAGGGGTAAAGGCTGGCTCCCTAGAAAGAGGGAAACAAATTCAAACAAGCCATTGATCTTTCTGGCAAAGCCAAGAGCCCTTTGTGCTGTTGATTTCCCACTCTCTTTTTCTCTGAGTGGCTGGACTATGCTAGTCTATTACCTGATAGAGCCTGTATCAGAGTCTCCTCTGGTGTCTGCATTAGCAGAGTTTGTCACAGTAGCTGGCTCACCAGTCTGTACACTCCCACATCCATCTGGACATGGACACAGAGGCACATGGACAAGCTACCAGACCAACAGAGAAGCAAGAAGACAGATTCTAACAGATCTGCATGGCTTTAAAGACTAAATAAAATAGAGACAGGCAAACTATGCAATAGCAAAGAGGGGTGTGGGGTTATTCACGGTGAGGGCAGTTTATGCAGATAAAAAAAGCACAGGGATGAAAGGAAATAAACTGGACACAACATAGACCCAGCTGGTCTAGTCTGGACAGCAAAAAGTAAATAAATAGGAAGCTTAATTAATCTTTGACATCATTTACATTGATCACATTGAATACATTATCCTGTAGTTTGCTTTCAACACAGCATAATGCTTGTAAGCTACCACTTCACAAATTTAGATTTATAAGGTTAAACTCTATTTAAACCAGTGTTTACAAACCTTAGAGGTGCACAAGATGATTAAGGGGGCATGAAAGTCCTGATAAAACAGTTTTTCTACTTAAATATAGATTTCATTTTCTGCCTTTTCTATGAATGCTGTGAAGTTTTACATCTTCAGGTATTTAAATTAAGTTTTAAATGAAGCGCTGTGAGGTGTTTTGGGGAGAAAATCACACTTTAAGGCATTTTCAACAGTGTGTTACTGTAAGCTGATTCGTATTCATTTTAACAGCCAGTAAGTTTGGGAATTGCTTCATCAGCATTATAAAAGTCATTTGGTGTAAAGTAGCAGACACAGCTGGCATCTGCAATTAAACTGTCCAAACAGGGCACCACTTAAGATAATTAGAATATAGGAACAGCAGATGAAAACCCATAATTTTAGTCTTTAAGAAAAACTTAGTGTTAATAATGATAGTGTATTGGTCCAGGTACATCTTCAAACTTGTTTTCAGTCTTCAGCGGGGTCTTAGTACTGCTCAGCAGGAAGTCACGGATTGTTTATGAAGTAAAAATTGACCCAACAGTGAACAGGCCCCTTTTTTAACAACAGTTTTACTTGTCACCATAGGAAAAGCACAAATGTGAAGAGTTATGGATGGCTGGTCCCATTTTGCAGATTTATTTTCAAGATCCTGGTTTTGTACGCCTTGGGGTGACTTTTGTTGTGAATTGGCATGATACAAGTAAAACTGAATGAAACTCAGCTGTTTGACATTAAAGTGCATCATTACAAAGGTATCAGACTTATTACATTTTATGGTAAACAGGTTTTACTTTGGTTACTGCAGGTTTTGGAGAGGATTGTATATAATGACATAAGTTGAAACATATGGTATTGTGCAAAAGTCTTGGGCCATCCTTCATTTCCTTATATTTTGGGGCCAGACTTTCTTATTTTTTTTTAAGCGATTTTGAGCAATTGTTCTCCAGGCTTACTGAAAGTCTTTCAAATTTTTTTTTTTATATTGGCCGCCTTTTCTCTTATTTTCAGTTTTGTCATTGTATTTGAACTTTTTCAAATGAATGTTTTTTTGTTAAACCTATAAACATGGACCTGTGAATCAGTTGAGCACAAAGAGGCGCCTAACACAAGGGGTGAACTAGTGTTGTGTCTACACATAACAGACAACTTGATAATTTTTAATTGTATTTTCAGGCACTTTGTTACCAGCAGACTGCGGCAAAACACACAATTTCTTTGCATTTCTTTATTTGAATTTATGAAAAATGTCAATGATAACAGTTTGACAGGCAGAAAGTGCATTTTTGCACCAACAAGGTGATTCCCTAACAGCTATAAGCTGAATACTTGGCATATTTCAGCATGGTGTGTAGTGTGTCATGAAAAAAGTTTGAGGAAACTGGACAAGTGGAGGACAAAAGAAGAAGTTGCTGGTCTAAAAAACTATACAGTGGATGAACAGTATCTGAAAGTCTTGCCCTTAAGAAATAAGAAAAACTCTGTCTACTGTTTGCTGAAGCCTCATCAGAAATCTCTGTGGAAGGGTGGCTGTCAAGAAGCCATTCTTAAGAAAGGAAGAAAAAGCTGAGGTATGCCAAATTGCACAAGAACTGGGCTGAGAATCAGTGGAAACAGGTCTTATGGAGTGATGAATCCAAATGTGAAATTTTCATTCAAATCATCATCAGTATGTGCACAGGAGGCCAGGAGAGAGGTACAATAGGGAATGTCTACATCTGTAAAACACAGTGGAGGCTTGGCCATGGTTAGGAGCTGCATTTCAGTCAGTGGTGTTGGATCTCATCAAAACTGATGGAATTATGAATGCAGAAAAGTACCTTCAGATTTTGATCCACCACACAATATAATTTGAAAAGCATCTGTTTGGCAACAGCTTCATTTTCAGCATGACAATGATCCCAAACACACTGCTGATGCAGTAAAAAACTACTTGGATAGAAATCAAAACACAATGAAACACTATCAGTCATGGATTGGCTTCCCCAGAGCCCAGACCTCAACATTATTGAAGCAGCATGGGATCATCTTGACAGAGAACAGAACAAAAGGCAACCAGTATCCAATGAAGAACTTTGGGCTGTCCTTCAAAAAGCCTGGAGAACTATTCCTGATGGCTGCTTAAAGAAACTGATATAAAGTTTGCTTAAGAGAGTTTAGGCTGTGTAAAAAAATGAAGGTGGATCATTAAAACTGTACTACTTAGTTTTTGCCTTATGTACTGTATTTCCATTTATGTTGGTAGGTTTCAATAAATTGTTGCATCTGTTTTCTATTTTCCTGGCAATATCATAGGTGACACAGACTAGACTAATTTGTTTTAATAATGATAATGTTTAACTTAAAAATGCATATTTGTAGTAAAATCTAATCCAGGCCTAATCCATACAATTCTTTCTTTTACATTTTCAAAATAGGCAAAGCATATTAACATTAATTATGTAAAGCTTTGGAGGTGGTGACATTTTTGTAAAATATGAATTTCAGAACTTTTATAAAGGAATCAGTTTGCCTATTTCTCTTCTAGCTTCCCCCTACAGTTTGTCAAAGCTCTAATACTAGTGTGTCATACTTTTAGTGGTGTGTAAAAGCTTGCTTGTCATTCAAAGGAGTAGAATACAGTTCTAGTTAAGCTGTATAGCAGATGATTAATCATAGACTTCTTGTCTTATCAGCAGCATCTATAATTAAACAGATTAGAGTTTGGGTGACACTGCAGTCATTCAAATCCAGGACAAAACAAGGCCCATCAATGTGGTACTGCTGAAGTCAAGTGCAATGCAGAGTTTTTCCCTGTCAAGCTTTATTGTTGTATCTATGCATATATCTGTGTCATTTACACCAGGCCGGATATTAAGGTTGAAAGGTTTGAGTCTGTATGGGGAGAGGAAGATATTCAGAAAGTCCACGGACCTCTCTGGAAATGATTAGAACCATCTTGTCTTTTCCCTCTTCCTTCAGTCCCCTCTGTCTTCCCCTCTCTGTTTCTGTTGGTCAACTTAGTGAAAGTGATATGAGGCAGCTGAGCAGGGCAGATGTGTGCACTTGGCCTGGTCATGTTTCAGTGGAACTGCTCTTTCTGCTGTGGGAGTTCTTTGAAGGATGTTCATTCAGCATCACTGCTGCTTCTCATGTTTGATACCTCCTCTACATGTGCAAGTATCAAGCATAAAAAGGCACATCCACTTACAATCTCAATTCCAAAAAGGTTGGGACACTGTGTAAAATCTAAATAAAAACACAGTGTACTGATATGCAAATCTTACAAATCAATATAATCAATATCTTATAAAACATAAAGATTATTATCAATCAATAATTAACAATCTGTTAAATCAGTATAAAATATTCAAAGTCTTTGCAATTTTATGTTAAAGAACATAATTCTGAAATTGCTTCACAATTTGTAGGTGTAGTTTCTCCCAGATTGCTGAACCTCTGCCCATCTTTACTTCTGAAAAACTCTGCTTCTCTAAGTTGCTCTTTTTTATACTGAATCACATCCTGTTTTCAGTTAACTTCATTAGTTTCAACATGTTCCTCCAGCTTTTTCCTTGTAGTACCACTTACTTTTCTAGCCTTTTGTTGCCCTGACCCAACTTTTTTGAGACGTGTTGCTGCCATCAAATTCAAGATGAGCTTGTATTTTCATGAAACAGTAAAATGTCTCACTTTCAACATTTGATATGTTTTCTGTGTTTTCTTTTTTGGTAAATAAAATATTGGTTTATAAAATCTGCAAATCATTGAATTTTTATTTATATTGTAAGCAGCATCCCAGCCTTTTTGGAACTGGGGTTGCATATGGAAAAAAGCTTAAAGAGTGCTGATGGAGAAGCATAGAGAAGGCCAAGAAGAGCTGAACTATCACTGTGGATCTTGAGAAAGCATAGGGAGCTGAGAGAGGAATTCAGGAGTGGCTGAGAACAGTTGTGAGACAGTGATATTAGAAGTTTCTGAGAGACTCTGCCTCTGTAAGGTGCTCTTTTTATACCCAGTCACATTACTGGTCTATTGCTAATTAAGTTAATTAGTTGCAACATGACCCTCCAGCTGTTTCTTTTTAGTAGCATGTATTTTTCAAGCCTTTTGTTGCTCTCGCCCCAACTTTATTGAGAACTGTTGCTGCCATCAAATTCAAGATGAGCTATGAAATAGTAAAATGTCTCACTTTTAACATTTCATATGTTTTCTGTGTTCTTTTGTGAATAAAACATTGGTTAGTGAGATGTGCCAAGCATTGCATTGTATTTTTATATAGATTTTTTTGCAGTATCCCAACCCTTATGGAACTGGGGTTGTAGTTCTCGATGTCAAGGTAAAGTGCAGGATCACAGTTATTTTTAATACATCCTGTCATGGTCACTAGCTGGCAGATGTGAATACTAAGCAGCTTAAAAATGGGCCACAACTTACTGCTGAAATGGCAACCTTGCCTGAAATTGCAGCCTTGGGAACATTTCAGTTTGTGTTTTACTGTGCAGTCATGGCCAATAAGGCAACTGCATTAACGAGTAAGGACTTTTGAAAATACATTGCCTTTTTTATGCTGAGTGATAAATATTGACTTGGACTGAATAATCTTTATTATCCCTGAGATGTCTTTTGGTATGCAAGAAGTAGTCAACACAACCCATACAAATCATAAATTGAGCCAAACCCAGAACACAAACAAACAAACAAACAAACAAACAAACAAAATACTGTCTGTAATTGTCTGTAGCTGCTTTGTTTCACACTGGGCTTGAATGAAGACTATATATAAAACATGGATGTAGGTGGCTTTAGTTTTGTATTTTGTCCATTGCTTTTTTTCATTTCTTTTTTTTACTGGAAATTACCATATAAAAATCTTACATTTCGATTTCAATTCTTTGAATACCATCTTCTCTCTCTACATATCTCTGCATCTATGCAGTAAAATGGACTGGTTAATGGACTGGTGCCTATATAGCACTTTTCTACTTTAACCGAGCACTGAATGTGGTTTTTACAACAAACCTCATTCACCCTTTTACACACACATTCATACAATACTTTTTTCTATACCTTTAGGCACATTTAACTATCATGCACATGTTCACACTCCGATGAATGCATCAGGAACAATTTGAGATTCAGTATCTTGCCCAAAGACACATTGGCATGTAGACTGGAGAAGCCAGGGATCGAACCGCCAACATTACTGTTGGAAGACGCTCTAACTCCCAAGCCACAGCCACCCAGTATCCCACCCTAGCAGTGATCATAGATACCACAGTTCGACATTCATCACTCTAAAATTTACCACGATTCTGGAAACTATCCAATTTAGCCTCCACTTGCTATACTATATAACCTTTGAATAACATGTCACTATCATGTAATCTCTTGTTGAATAAAATAATCTAATATGAATTCAGACAAGCTAACTAGCTGAGCAGTCCTTACCTTTGTAATCTCTCATCTTCCTTGCCTTTCCTCTCTTTCTCTGGTGCTGAGATTAAAAAGCAGTAGGCAGCACCATGTGGTCACTCATGTCTCTGTGGCATCAACTGAAAGGACCGCCAGGCTGCAGCAGATAGAAGAGTGAACTCTTTTTTTGTGTTGTGTTTAATTTGCCATTACCCGAAGGTGCAGGAATGCCATTCCAGATCATTTTAACCCACTTTAAGTCCTGGTACAAAGGAATGCTGAACAAGACCAAACACCCCCACTTGTTCTTCAAAGTGACCACACGCCCTTAAAGAAGAAGAAGAAGAAGAAGATTTTAAGAAAAGAATCAACCTGTGTACAGTTGCATGTTTATTTCTGCTGGTTGGTCATTTTTAACATGTGAGTCTCTGGGGATTGACTCACGTTTGGAGCCAGCCTTAAGTGGCTGTTCAAGAAACTGCAATTTTTGGCTCTTTCCGCTGGTTTCATTTACCAGCCTCAGAGGCTCTTTTCAAAATATAACAAAACTTGTGAAGTTTACCAGTTCTGACTGTGCATGTCAATTTCTTTAAGCCGGAAAAAAATATAAAAGTTGCTCCGAGTAGCATTTCCAGAACATTATTAAGAACAATCAAATAAAAGTCCTGTAAATATATACACACCCATTTGTTTGAAGTCTTTATGCGAAGCTAACTGCAGGTAGTTGCAAGATTAGTATCAGTCTTCTTATGTTACACTCATCTTGAGAGAAAAAAAAGATTTCTTAAACCGTTCTTTTACACGTATGTTAAATAATGACTGCACTGGCAATATCCAAGAATACAGGCAATAAATTAAAGAACTTAAAGCTTCATTCAGCTAACCTGTTTGCCAACAATTTGGCCAACACTTTAAAAACATACTAAAACATTTTGATACTGAAAGCTTAGGAAAGCACTTCTGCGCAGCAAGAAGATGTAGAAAAGATTAGTCCTGAAATCAGCTGAAGGTTACAATTAGTACATTGACCAGTATGATGAAGCAAGTGATGCTGTGCTTTTTGTCCTTATATATGAAGTTTTCATGCCTCGGTTTTAATGTAAAGAGTTAGTCAGTGATTTTTTTATTTATTAGCCTCTAATGAGCATTTAAAAAAAAGAATCTAGTATGAAAATGTGTTTTGAGGTGTTAGATGTGTTTATGCAGCTACATGATGTAAAAATTTGACCTAACGTTGGTAATATTGATTGCTGTTTGCAAAGTTCCAGTGGGGAAGTTTCTGTGGACCATATGATGCAGAAGGTGTATTTTTCAGTAAAAAATAAATCCCTGACACAAACGTCATGCCTCTGCAGTCACACATATCTATAGTCTAATTTGGAACTTGGTGAAGAATCAGTGCAAATGCATCACTCACATGGTGAAGGAGTCCTTGTCGAAGGAGTTTAAAGCAGCTGCTTTCTGTGGTTATATATCAAACTTTGTCTCCGTAGCCAGTGTTTAATTCCAGACATACTTCCTGTGAGATGGAGTTTGTAATGTCTCTGTATGTTTCCAAGCTCCTAAAATAAATCAGAGTAGGTGCCTTCAATCCAGACCAAGTGTTGCATGTAAAACAAAAAATTCAGAGGATTTTGATAGGTTAACAAAAAACACTAAACAATTTGATAAGAAAAGTATGTGGGTAGATGCTAAAAGTGAGGGAGAGTGGTCTTGGAAAAGTATATGGTTTCTGATTTTGATAACTCCTATCTTGACCTGACATTCTGACAGTCTGTTGGTATATCTGTTATTGCCCTCCCGACCCCTTGTGTGAGTGTCTGTACCAAGTCAGTTTTGGAGTTATTTTTACCCTTTTATTGCTTTAATAAATGAAATGATGGTCAATATGATTTGACTTTTTTGACAAGAATTTGCACAAAAAAAAGCTTTTACAAACTAATATATGGTTGCATAAATATTCAACCACTTTAAAGGGACTGACCTAATTCAATAGAGGTCCAGCAATGTCACATTTAATCAATCCAATCAAGAATTTGTGGCTGGCCTTGAAAAGAGCTGCTCACGCTGATCCCCAAGCAACCTGACAGAGGTTGAGCTGTTTTGCAAGGAAGAATGGAGAAAAAATGCAGTGTCCAGTTGTTCCAGCCTGATTGAGACATATCCACACAGATTCAGTGCTGTGATTGCAGCCATTAGTGAATCTATGAGGTGAATATTTATGCAGACACTTTTATTTACCTTATATATTTTTATCTAATTGACAGTTTGTTAAACTCTTTTTTTCACTTTGAAAGAAGCATTTTTTTTTTTTGCAAATTCTTGTCAAAAAAGCCAAATTATAGCAAGAATATACTGTATATATATAACAGTAAAATGCAAGACTGGTACTGAAAATTAGGTCAAAGAGAAAATTGTCAGTCTTGTGAATTCATGGTCATCACAAACGCACTGAGTGGAAGTATAGAATATTATAGAGTTATGTTTATTTTACATCCTAGAGTGCTCTCAGCGCTGCTGTTTATTTCTAACAAAGCATCTGTGCATTAGAACTCTGAAACTTTAAACTGCATACATTTAAAAGTTACTCAGTATGTTCACTTCCAATGTTGTCCCACAGCCCAATAAATGACACATGAAAGACACTTTACTGTGTCACCAGCTCAAAGTGAAAATTATTTCATTGACTGCGTAGGTATTCTTGGTGATGAATAGCCTACAACTGTAACTGAACATTTTTCTAATCTGAATCCTATTAGCTGCAGTTCACTAACTGAATGAATGTAAATCCTCTGACATTGCGGCCTCAGTTTGCACTGTTGTAACTTTCAGCTGGGCTTCATTCTGTGGAAGGTATAGCTAGATCAGTTGCATGTATAAAAATATCGAATCATCTGTCACACCTTTTCCTGTGTTCTCACTGTATGAAAATAACTGCTGAACTCAGAGCTTCTTTAAGGGCATGAATCCAACATTTTAAACTTAAAAACCAAACTAAAACTTTGTATAGACTTAGTCTGTTATACAAGGTTGTAATGTTCTCACAATATGAAAGTCTTCTCCAGGGCCACTGGGGATTTTTCTTTTTAAGAATTTGCTTTACTTCTTCCATAAGTTTTCCAGGGCAATGCAATCCAATACATGCACCAAGCTTTCGTTCTATTTAAGCATTTGGGGAAATCGACTTGCACAGACACAGAAAGATATTACAGTAGTCTTTCTATAGTAAATTATAGATGAAGACAACCAAATCTAAATCAAATCAAATCTATAACTTGTTAATAGGATTCTACCCTAAAGGGCCCCTCTGTAAGGATTGCTGCTTGACTCCTGTAAGATCATAAGCTTAATCACAATTTGACAATTTCACTCGTCTGTCAGTGATTGGTTTCCTGTGGACAAGAAACATTTCCTATGAACTGTGGTGCTTAGAGGAGATTCTTGCTAAAAATCCAGTTGTGGATGATTTTCTGTTGCATCATGTTTGATGTTGGTAGATTTGTCAGTGCCACCAAGTTAAATGTAAAGTAATGACACAGTGGTTTTTATGTGCAGAATATGAAGAGGGGGAGACTCGGAAAGACACAGAGGTGGTGAGAGGAGGGAGAGAATTTTTTGGATCACTGGAGGAGTGCTGACTCAGATACAACACATGGGTATCATCCAACATTTGCGTACTCTTTAGAATATATGCGCATGAACACACACACACACACACACACACACACACGTTCAGATGGTGTGCATTTGAATGTGTGTCCTTGTCTCTTGTGTCCTTGTCCATCATTCCTTTACACCTACACACATGTTTACCCAGTGTTCTAAGCAGTGAATCATGTTGATCACTGTAGTCAAATGAAAACCTCTTAAATTCAGGTGAAAGGATAACATATCATCAATAACCATTATGTATAAATAAATATTTTGCACAAAACACTAGCTAGGATATTTTAATCTACCTTTGTTTCAATGGAAGATTGCATGCCCAGTTTTTGTATCAAACTCAGGATATACTTTGAGATTTTTTAAAAGATTCTTATTATTTTCAGATTTCAGAAGCAGTTAGGTAACTTTATGTCAGATTTGTTTCAAAATAGCCTCTTTTTCTACAGGCAAACCTTTCCCTATAGCATATTATTTTAATCTTCTTGATTTACTCACAATGCTATAAAGCCAGAACAATGCGATTGGTCAACTAGTGATTTTCCTGAAGCAAAAGTGAGTAGGATTTTTTTAGGAATGACTCAATGATGTCAGATCTTGCAAAGCTCTTTGCTCCTTTGTCTCCAGATATGGATGCTGGCTATGGTGGAGGATTGTTGGATATGGTCAAGGGAGGAGCTGGAAAGTTCTTCAGCAACTTTAAGGACAACCTGAAGGACACACTGAAGGATACCTCCACCAAGGTCATGCATCAAGTTGCCACGTAAGTGACCACCACATTCATACTGTTTACATAACCCCATAAAGGAATGTTTGCTGTTTTGTACAGTTATGCAAATCAACAATTGTTTTTTGAGAGCTAAAGAGATGAGCAACAAAAGCACTGGAGACTGAATAGGCAACAATATGATATATGATTAAACAGTTCTGAGAGTAGGTCCATTAAGATCAAAAACTTCAGTTGATTAAAATTTGGGTGATCTCATGTTCAAGGTCATATTCTTGTGTATGTCAAGACAGCTTCCAGCACAGCTTCTGTTTTTTAGAATGCTCCCTGTAAGTCCTGTTCTAATCACTTACACATCTGCTTCGCTTTCAAACTGACCTGAATACTAGGAGAATGATCATCACTTTTGAGGTTTTCAGAATGATGTTTTTAGATGCAGAGTCAGTTTCCAAGCCTGAAGGCAGTGCATCCGACGAGGAGTTTGACCAGGGGCACGTTGGTAATTTTTTTCAACATTTATGGGGTTGTGCACTGTGAATTCATCCCCTTGCATCAGACCATAAATGCAGAGTTCTACTGTAATGTCCTGAGGGTTCTAAAGGAGAGCATTAAGGAAACAGTCTGATCTGCGATACTACTAACATGCCATACTATGCCAGCTCAGAGCATTTTTTTTGGCGACACTCACACAATCTTTGCTCACCACCTGGCCCACTCACATTCCAGACATTAAATTCAAATTTCAACTTGATCAGAGATCACTCATTGCAGAGGCTCTTTTGAAGGGGGACAAATGGGACGGACAGATCTAAAAAGTAGAAGCTGCACTCAAAACAATCTGGAAGTGCATAAGATAATGGCCATGGATGTGAGTTTATGTGAAGCATTTGCACAGTGTGACATTAAATTAAATAGTATAATTGCTGTTAGTATTACACTCTACAAACCTGGCTACAGCTTACTGTATATATTTCAGCATGTTTCCTAACAACTGAAAATGAATACCCAAGTCCAACTCAAATTTGTGCTTTATTCTAGTTCAGTAATGACTACACTGGTAACTGAATGTTGTTTCAGCTGTTGATTACAAGTGTTTCCACTAGCTTTAGAAGTGAAGCAGCACAACAGTGTGGATGGATGGAATAAAGAAGGAGGTTGCAGAGTCTGGCACGGCTCGGTTGTCCCAGTGTGTTTGTGCATAGGCATCTGCACAAGCAGCACAAAGGGGCCTCTGTATTGTCAGAAATACACACACAGACACACACACACATTGCTCCTGCCACTATTGACTCAGCAAGTTTGATTGTGAATATTCCTCTCATGTGTCTCCCCTCTTATGTTGCTCACATCTCTGCAAACTCCCACTCTCCTGTCCTCTTGTTCCCCTCGTGTTTTCGGTTGCTCAGCTCTGTGCTCGGCTCCACCTTTCCTCCGCTCGTCTCTTATTCTCTCTCCCTTTGGTGTCTATTGGCCCTCTTCTGGCTGAATTATTCATGGCAGTTCAGTGTGCCAAATGGCCAGCGCGCTGCTTATACAGAAGGATTCATTTCATTAGGGTCCTGTGTGCTGTGGTTTGTGATTGTGGAAACTGTATATGTGTGTGTGAGTGGGTGGGAGGGATAATGGGGTGATGGGAAGTAGGCTACTGTGACAACCAGGTAAAAGCTTAAAAGCTTAGAGAAAGAAAGATGGATAGAGGCTTCATAATGTACCACATGTGATGTATGTCTTTGTGTGGAGAAAATTAAAATGAACTGAAACAATGAGTTACAAGTGATTTCCCAGTGAAGGGTGTACTGTCATACTTATTGCTATCTTGAACTGCATATCTTCAGAGCACTTCCAAACATTGCTACAGAGGCAGGTGTTTAGATTAATATATTATTCCAGTGAACATTTCGATACAGAATGACTGTTTGCTGACCTTCATTTCTTGTTTTATCTTGTCATGCAATCTTTTTGAAAAGTAGTTCCAAAATGAAAGCTGTAATGTCACCATCTGCCGGATGTCCTTCCAGAACATCCCTTTGATTCAGCATTGAATTTCTTATTTTATCAAGGGGAAATTTGTTATCCTTTTGATGATAACAAAACATAACTAAGAAATTATTTTTGCTTATGAGAAGAATAAGACACTTATGAAATGGCATGTTGTTTATGCTCTGAAAAATGAGCATCCAGCAATAATAGTCTTCATATGTGGAGTGAAACGTGTTTGACAGTCTGTTTCCAACCATTTAGAAACCAAATTAGTTTGTAATCAGATACTGTTGTTTTAAAATGGATGCAGATGCCTATGCTTTATTTATTGTAATATTGTAGTATTCTTTTGTAAGAGATGACAATGTCTGAGAGATGTCTGACTTGTTCATGATTATGCGTGAAAACACTATCCATCCAAGCTGACGTTTAGGTGACCAGTTTTGACTGAAAAAATATCGTCAGTGTTTTAATTATGTTTGCCGGAATATTATTAGTTGCAGGATTTTCTTGGCTTGGTCAAAAGGCTGATAGTGGTTTACCTCACTATATAGTGACATGTGCCAAAGAGCTGCTGGGTCTGGTGATGCATTCCTAAGCAGAGGTCCGTTACTCCTTTATCTTTCTAAAAGGGAAGTTATTTTAGAATAGTGAAATCTCATTTTTCTTATCAAAGATAAATAATAATGTTTCTGTTCTATACTCCTGATCTTTTGTAATAAAATATTCTCATTCACACAAATATAAATATTCTATGAAAGGGATTTCTTGTTGTGATGAACAGAGAATTAACTTTTGTGTACATAGGTTTTCTTAGTTTTAGCATCTTTGAGCTCATTGTTTTGGTTTTACCACTCACATTGTTCCTCTTTTGATTAACCCTCACTGCTGTTAATGAGCTAGATACTGGTTGCTACAGGCACCTCCTTTTAGTGATAAAATCTAGACTGTAATAACCAACATCAGGCAACATATAAACTTACAAAGTTAGTGACTAACTGTTGAAATAACTGTTAAGCTTTTAGCAAATGATTAAGTTTTTCTCTGGAGTTATTGTAGACTAACATAGGATTTTGGAATTCCATTCAAAATCTGCCATGTATGACTCCAGAAGAACTGAAATATTCTTCTATGTCTGCTGCAAAATGTAGAGAATGCAGGTTTAAATTAGGCAAGAAGAAGAAAGAATATTTAGTTATTTATTGAGTATATTTTTTTAGCTCATCTGGCCAAAGAACTGATGAGCTAATTCCATAGTGAGGTTTCTGATGTCCATCCATCTGTCCATAATTCAAAAAGATTGGTACTCCTCCAACCATATTGATCAGATTCTAGTAAAACTTGAGCACAGTGATCACCTCTTGGGTGATATTTGTTGTTGTACGGCACTTTTCCATTTCCACAAGAATTACTACTCCTAAGAGTATTACTTTGGATTGTAATATTCATAAAATGAGTGTCTGCATGTACTCCTCTGTCTTAAGCTTGGTTAAGGCTGATAAAGCACGAGGGTCACGATGCAAGCATAGCATCTGGTCCTTGATAAAAGGGCAATAACCTGGTTTACCAAAATGATCAGTATAACTTCTTGTTTTTACGAGTGGAAAACTTGGTGGTAAAATCGCAACATTCCACTGTCACAATTTCAACATTTGCTACTCCTATTGTGCTGGCAATTTTTTTTAAGGTTCTCTTCATTTAAATGGTAGACCCACTACTAGTAGCACTCTGAAAACTTAAAATATTGCTTTGCCACATGTGTTGCATACCACTTGTATTCTGTTAGATGATGATCGTTATCATCTGACTGGTGACGATCGTGGAAGGAATGATCCCTCTGGTTGACTCCCACATAAGGAATGTGTGTTTGGGGGCCTTCATATCACAATTTTGCTAACATTAGTAATATTATCGATGGTATGACATGCTGATGCATTCACATATTTTCATACTTTTTATGGCCATGTTTTTTTTGGGTTTTTTTTTTTTTTTAACTTGTCCTGTCTGGCAGCATTAGTAAGCAGCAGAATCATGGTTCAATGCGTTGTTGTGCCAAACACATTTGATTTGCCAAAAGGAGCCCCATGAACTCTATAGGCTCCACTTGTTGATACATGTCTTTCTTTCTTTCTTTCTTTCTTTCTTTCTTTCTTTCTTTATTGCCAGAGCAGACAGGTAAGG
>VUQH01052460.1:23271-49807 GCA_015106775.1 Etroplus canarensis | reverse complement strand
TACATGTCTTTCTTTCTTTCTTTCTTTCTTTCTTTCTTTCTTTCTTTATTGCCAGAGCAGACAGGTAAGGAAAAAAAAGAGAGAAAAAAAAGAGAGAAAAAGAAGAGAAGAGAAGAAGAGTGCACATTAGAATACCAACCACTGCATCCGTAAAAAGCATACTGCAACTGAAAAAAGAAAAACAGACATATGATAAACAAACATACAATCATACAAACATACACATGATATGAATGCGTGTGAATGTGTGTGTGTGTGTTTGTCACAGAATGTACTTAGCACTGAGGGTGGTATGCCGCTCCCGCACTACCCAGAAGCAAGTCAGACAGAGGCAGGTCTGGCGAACCCGGGTCATCTGCAGCCCCCGTGGGGGGCGGGAACCCAGGCCACACCCCAGTAGGAGGGGGAGGAAGGACCCGGACAGAGCCCCCCCTACGGCCAAAGGATGGGAGCCCCAGAGGACTTGAGGCTCCAAGCAGCCAACCCCGCCAGAGACCACCCCCACTGAGCAGGCCCAAGACGAGGCCCGAGAGCGACCGAGAACTGCTAAGAAGGGTGGCCAGCATCCACACCCAACCATCCGGCCACGGGCTCCAGAGACCCCAAGAATCCACGTCCCCGGGGAGACAGCAGCAAAGAGCGGGGAGGGGCACCCCCTATCAACCACGGCCTTAGAGACAGGGGTCAGCAATCCCCAGGTCCAGTCACACTCATGGCCATGGTTCTTACTGGTCATGTAGTCATAATACTCCTGAACTCAAATATTTTCATTTGATGGTGCACCAGATTAATTTGTCCTTTATATGACCATTAGTTTATGGAATACAGCCAGACAGTGGCAATTAAACTCAGCACTTCCTTTCTGTACTTCACGGATTACAGTAACCTGTGAAATATGAGGGATCTTGAGCCAGATGAGCTACTATGTCAGTGATGTTCTGATTATTTAACTTATAAGAATTCTTCAGAAGTAATTTTTGTGTGCACTATTGGCAGACATTTGTCTCATTTGCATAATATTCTGTTTTTATACAGAGGGGGATTTTTGAGCTCAAAGGCTTTCTAGTTTGGCAGAATTACTGCCAGAGGTTGTGTGACTGTTTCATACTGGTTTGCTGAGTGCGACTGCTGAAACAGTATAGTAAAGAATTCCCCCGAGCTTCCTTGATATAAGGTGAAACCCCTGCTAGTGCCATTGTTAACCGGGCCCTCTTTTAATGCTCCAACAAGACTTGATTGGTTCCTCTCTGCCTCTGTTCTCATCTGTATTCCAGGCAAAGGGCTGTTGCTGAATTATTTAAACCAGGCTCCTTGTTTGTTGCCCTAGCTGAAGAAAAATTTTGCAGGACAACCAAACTGGCGCAAGAGTGTGCTTCTGTCTGTGAAAAGCACAGCGGATATAGAGCCTGGAAGGCTGATCTGGTTTTGTGAAAGACACAGTGTCCTTGGTCTCTACCCAGACTGCCCCCCCAAAACCTCCCTGTCAGGCACACATTAATCTGCCTTTTCCTCACAGCTTTTCATCCCTCCACTTTTACTTATGTTTATTTGCAATTTTTCCCAATTTCATTTTCACTGCTATTTTCAAGTTTCCAAAATATGCAGAACATCTTATGCAAAAAACTAAGATAACTGAAATCAATGTAATATTGTGATAAAGTAAATAAAAAAGGTTGTAGTATTTAGTTTTGGTAACATTTTTTAAAAGAAAAAGAAGCTAAATCAGGCTCCAAGTTTAGATGATTGCAGTGCAAACACTGTATGGCCTTTTATTACCTCTTGTGTTGGTTGTCACTCATAACTTTAGGCTTTCAATAATGAAGCAGACATGCTATAAAATACTGCTCAAACAAGAAGAATAAGAAGAAAAAGAGAGAATTTTAGAGAACAGCATAGCGGAAATGGACGAAGCCCAAAACTAAAATCCATCGAGATCTAACCCACTTACATTGGTTTACTTGAGACTGTATGTGTGTAGTCCTGAGAGACTCTGATTGAGCACCTCTTATCTGATGTAATCTGCCTAAAATGATAAGCTCCTGATTTTTACTTTCTAGTAGGAAGGCATAAACATCAGGCACTGTAGTGGTAGTGGTGCTGCCCTCAGCACTTGTGTAAGTACACATCTTTACACCAAGCTGACTTTTGAGGTCTTTGCTGAAGGGAACAGTACAACTCAAGAAGTGTAATATTAGGAAAGGAAAGGAAAATTTGTTACTGTACCAGCAGTTACTACTAATGCCAAACTGAATGAATTAGTACAGCAACAAGAAAACTGAAGTCACAGGAGTATCATTGAATCACCTTAGGAAGCACTGCATAGTTACTAATGAAAGAATCAAACTTAAAGGGGAACTATTACTATCATTCCTATCTACATATTTAGGGCCTGATTACTAACACTGTGAAGGCCCTGTTGTATCTGCTCGATCTCTTCGTATTATTTACAAAAATGAATCAATTATTTTAGAACTTAAACATGCTTAAAAACTCATGAAATTTTGCAACATGTATCAGGAATTGTGCAAAAATATGTATTCTGAATTTAACAAACTTCTACAGATTTAATTGGATTTACATGATCTTTGGCCAGTTTAATCCAAAGCCTTTCCATCAATCCAATCGCGGGTTGCAGGGAGACTAGAGCCTACTCCAGTTCCCGTGGGGCAAGAGGCAGGGTATCCCTTGGACAGGTCACCAGTCCGTCACAGGAGAAACACAGAGAGACAGACAACCATTCACACTCACATTCTCACTTAAGTCCTGTTTAGAATCACCAGTTAACCTAAAGCCACGTGTCTTTGGATGAGGTACCCGGAGAGAGCCCACGCAGAAACAGGGAGAACGTGGAAACACCATACAGAACATTGTCGATTGTTGTTATTGTTGAAAGGTGTGTCCATGGTATCACTGCGAAATTTGATGTTTCGCACAGCACATGAAATTGTTATAACTCAGATGTATGTTCCCCAGTGTTCCAAACTTCACATGCTTTATGTGAGTCTAAGTCTGGGGACTACTACATTCTAAAAATTAGTCAGTCATAGCACCACCCAGTGGTAACAGGAAATAAGTATTAGGTATTAAACCTCATCCAGTGTACGTGAAAAATTCATTGTGGGTTCCACGCATGATATACAGGAACAGATACAGTAACTTCTTCATGCAGCAACCAGTTATATGGCATAAAACATTCATGTGGCTGCAGGAAATGCCTCAACAGCAGCATGCCCAAGCAGCAGTATGTCTTGACCGCAGCACGCATTGATGTGCGCCAAAGTGTGAGGGCCCTATCATCTCATCTTGCAGCTTCAATTTGATTATAGAATTCTTCAAAACCAGGTCTTGTTGCAGCACCTCTACTGTCTGAAACAAGCTGTTTTACTGCCCTTCCCTCTCCCTCTTTTGATTAGCCAGTCCTCATAAACAAACAGCAGGCTTCTGTGTGTACAGCTCGAACTGCATGCCTGAGATGAGCATGTCGTGTATACCTGATCCCATATATCACATAGAGCCAAGAGTAGAAAAAACTGTCTGAAACCAAGCATTTAGAGCAGTCTGAAACCTGAGATTTTGGCTCGCAGGGATTATTTGCCTATTATATCACTGACCTTATTATTTAAAACTCTGGTTATGTTTAATATAAACACCCTCCATTATAACAGTATAAGTGTCAGAAAATAAGATAAAGAATAATAAATTGACTTTAAAAGCAATAATGGTAAGAAACAGTAACAAGAAAAACAGGAATTATAAGGTATTATGTTCTTTTATTAGCAAAAACAAAATAAGGTATTCAGTGGTAGATGAATGACTGAGTCCAAAAATAAAACCATTTTTATTTGTAATTTACATCTAACGTATCTAAAGACAGCAATGAAACATTTTTTTTCTTGTCTTTTAGTTTCCTGTTTCTGTTAGACATGAGGCTGTTTCTCTTTGTGTGCACTGATATCTATTGCTTGTC
This sequence comes from Etroplus canarensis, assembly GCA_015106775.1. NCBI lineage: Eukaryota > Metazoa > Chordata > Actinopteri > Cichliformes > Cichlidae > Etroplus > Etroplus canarensis. Next base: position 45,840 of record VUQH01052460.1, on the reverse strand, counting down.
AACACCTTTTATCAAATACACAGTATGACGGGCATCATAATGGACTGACAAGAAAATCTACAGCAGTCTGGCAAACATCTGCTGCTGTTTGATATCACTAGTTAGATCAGTGCTCCACCCCAGTGCTGGGATCAACTGGGTGTTACTGTTATTACAGTGGTGCTGCCTGGTCAGAATGTGTTGATAGTGATGTTTGGATTAACACGATATTCTTCTTTCTCATACGCTGGCTTTCATTATTACACACAATTCATCTTGTCCGTCATGTTGGCTCGTAATGAAATAAGATAATTGCTATGAAATGATACTGGCAGTGATATATTTTTACAATAGACAGTTAAAGCAGTAGTTGTGTTTTTGTATTGTTGTTTGTGGTTTTGTATAGCTGTGTTTAATGTTTTGAATGTAGACATCAATTTCTTACTTATTTCTGTAGAAAAAGAGAAAAACATCCAGCATCTGCACTGCTCTTCTCTCCAAATTTTGTCCTTCAATTCATTTTAGTCAAAGCAGGACATCTTGTGGCACATTTTAATTGGCTGCAACTTTATCCTCAAGAGGTCAGGGGCACTGCTTATTTGCATACTCCATGGCTATCAGCCATGGCCATTTAAACCTGACACCTGACCTGCCTTTCTCCTTTAATAGCTCTTTCAGGACAGAAACAGGTAAATCCACTGGTTTACATGGAGCAGTGCCAATATCCTGTAGAAATTTCACCTGTCTGATTTGGTTTAAACACTGAGGAAGTGTTTTGTAAGTGCTATTCAAACATTGCTCATTTTTGCAAGAAAAAAAACTGTTATACCATATTTTTTAGAAATATATTGACCATAAAAGTACAGCTTAAGCATATGACTAACTCTTTTTTCATGCCACACTGATTCTTTTTTTTTTACTCAGGGAACAACACTATATTGGATCAAAATAGAAACCTGCTCAAATGATATCTTTATGGAAGGCTTACACACACACTTCACTCACTTGTGAAATTAACAGTTGTTGGCCTGTTATAGTACATTTTCAGTGGTCTCCTTTTTCAAGGCTAACCCAAACTAGGAAATCATTAAATTCTTTTTGAAATTGCAAGCATTTAGTTGAAATGCTGCACTTGGCAATATTGGTCTCTTAGTTTACAGAAAATTCCAAGGCTCAGTTAGCAGTCTAGTTGAGAAGGACTGCATTATATAACCAGGTTTAGGATGGCGACAGGCCCATATGGCACGCCTCCATGGCCACGCAGAGATGACTTTCCCAGATCAGCCTAGCTTGCAGGAGTTTCACAGTAGGCAAAAAGTCAATTCAATTTGAGTCGCATTAGCCTACTAACATGTCTTGAAACACAATTGAAGTACAGTGAGCTGAGTCTTCTTCTGCTGCTGTCAGTTGCAAGAAGGAAGTTTTTTTTTGTCAGCCAACTAACCCCACCCTGCACTTTTGTGGTAGTGTTTTATTGGTTAGTTTTCCATCACTGTGACAGCACTACAATATTTTTTGTTTGCGAGTGCACTGCAGCTGCTCCCACACTTAAAAAAAAAATCTCCATATGGAATAGCTAAATTTGGCCAAAAAAAGGCAGTGCTGCTCATTTGAAAAGTTCACATATGGTATTCCTTTGATCCCAGGCAGTTCAGTTTAGAGTAGTGAGCCTGAACGAGATAACTTCCCCACTTTCCCACATGGATGCTTCTGCTTTAAAGTCTGTTGAGTTTAACCATGTGGCTGTGCCTGTACTGTAGAAAAGCCTGATGCACTGACAGAAAAGTGGCTCAGCCTTTGGGATGCTTGATAGTCTTATATTGAGCTTCTTGTTATTGATGATGCAATGAATATTTAATGCAAAAATGATTTTGTAAAAGCTACCAAAACTTGAGCAAATCCCAGTTCCAAAAAAGTTGTGACACTGCAAAAGTTGATTAAAACAACATACAATCATTTGAAAATTCTTTTAAACCTATATTCAATTGAATACAAAGATAAGATATTCAAAGTTCATATCTATCTATCTATCTATCTATCTATCTATCTATCTATCTATCTATCTATCTATCTATCTATCTATCTATCTATCTATCTATCCACTTTTGTGATCATTCCACAGTTTTCTTTTCTTGGCCCTTGCCCCAACTTTTTTGGCTCATGTTGCAAGCATCAAATTCAGAGTGTGTATATATTTACAAAAAACTAAATTTTCAGTTTGAAGACTAAATAGCGTATCTTTGTGTTATAGTCAGATGATATAGGTTGAAAAGGATTTGCAAACCTCTGTATTATAGTTAGTATAACTTTTATTGAAATTCTTGGGAGGGTGACCATTGTTCGTGATAATGCTGAGGCTTCTTGTCGCTTTTACTAATAATTCTCAGCATTGTGTATAGTTGCAAGACAGTGATGAAAAAACTGTTTTCAAAAGTTTCTTTCTTCATTATAGTTACACCAAAGGGGAGCTGGACATTGCCTACATCACATCACGGATCATAGGTAACTGCATTTCTTTGTAACTTCATGATTTTGAGATGAACATGTACAACATAACCACTTGCATGAGCAGACATCTGCAACCTCAGCTGACCTCCTCTCTCATTGTTGAATTGCTAACAGCATAATGAGTGTGAGCAGCAATGAGTCCTTTAAAAGACACAGTCAGCTGTGCATTCATCACTTGAGGGCTTTGTATCTCATCACGCCCCCGCTGATAGTCATACTTGAATGTGGAGATACCATATTTCAATTTTCAATTCACCTTTTTGCGTTCCTGTACCCCACAGTAGAACATAGTCTGTAATTACATTATGTATGCATTTCTCCAAATATCTTATCCAGATATATTTTTTTCAGTGATGACGTATCCAGCTGAGTCAGCGCAGATTGGCTACCAGAACCATGTTGAGGACATCCGCTCCTTCCTTGACAGTCGCCATGCTGACCACTACACTGTTTTCAACCTATCACAGCGTAACTATCGTGGGGCCAAATTCTCCAACAGGGTAGGTATGACTGTAGCTGAATGATGCTGTTATAGATTTATTAGTTTTTACCAATTGCTAGTGGTTGCTGCAGCATTTTCACACTTTTCATTCTACTAACACTGGAGAGTGAAGTAATGAGGACTTACTGACAGTTTTAGGTGGGACCATGGGCCATGCAGTCTGCCTTTGCAAACGTCTGTGAAACAATTGGTCATTCTAAAGAGCCCACTGTATTTCAGTGTGGTACTGTAATAGGATGCCTCCATTAGAATAAGTCAGTTCTTGAAATTTCTTCCCGTACATGATTAACTGTAAATGGTAGTTTTGCAAATTGGAAGAGTTTAGGAACTATAGCAACTCAGCCACAATGTAGTTTACCACACAAAGTTACAGCGTGGCGTCGCTGAGCATTGAGGGGCATATTGCGTAAAAATCTGTTAACTCAAATCCTGGAGTGTTCCAAATTTCCCCATACATTGACATCAGCACAAAAACTGTGCACTGGGAGCTTCATAGCATTGGTTTCTATGACTGAGTAGCTGCTTGCAAGCCTTACATCACCAAGCACAATGCCAAATATCAGCTGGAATGATGTAAAGCATACCGCCACTGGATTCTGGAGGAGCGGAAATGTGTCCTGTGGAGTTATGACTTACGCTTCTCTATCTGGCAGTCTGATGGGTGAGTCTAGGTTTTGTGAAAACCAGGAGAACCTTACCTGCCTGACTGCATTGCGCCAACTGTAAAGTTTGTTGGAAGAGGGATAATGTTTTCGTGTAGTTTTTTGGGGGTTGACCTGGTGCCCTTAGTTCCAGTGAAGGAAATCTTAATGCTTCAGCTTATTAAGACATTTTGGACAATTCTATCCTTCCAACTTTGTGGGAACAATTTAGAGAAGGCCCATTTTCTGTTCCAGCATGACTGTGCCCCAGTGCACAAAGCAAGGTCTGTAAAAGCATGGTTGGATGAGTTTGGCGTCGAAGAACTTAGCTGGTTCCCACAGAGTCCTCAACCCCATGATGATGAGCTAGAATGGAGACTGTGAGCCAGGTCCTCTTGTCCAGCATCAGTGTCTGACCTCACAAATGCTCTTCTGGATGAATGGTCAAAAATTCCCACAGACACAATCCAGAGTCTTGTATAAAACCTTCTCAGAAGACTGGAAACTGTTATAGTTGCAAAGGGGTGGACCAACTCCATATCAATGCCTAAGGATTTAGAATGGGATGTCATAAAAGCTCCTGTAGGTGTAATGTGTAGGTGGCCCAATGCTTTTGTCCATATAGTGTATATCTAAAAACAAATACAAGGATGCAATGCAAGAAGTGTGTGAAAACTACACAGAAGTGTCGTTTTGGATGTTGCAGTACTGGCAACCAGTTAGAAAATCCCAAAGCCTTTCCTGCACAGAGTTCAATTCACAAAACTGTCTTCACTGTTTATGCAATTCACCAGAGCTGGCAGGAGGTCTTGAGTTTTTGAAAAGAATTGTAACATGACAGTTACTCAATATACGGTGTGCCTTTTTATTTTGCTTCCCCACAGCAATAACCACATGTGACTAGAAGTGTTTCTAAACAATCTGTCTCTACCCCTAAAAACTTCAGAAAATATATAAAAAAAAAAACAAAAGCTCAGTTTATTCTTTTATTTTGTTTTTACAGTTATGAATGTTCTCAGCATGGGATCCTTGGCTTGTGGCATTTAGCGTTTTTCCACAGCACGGTCTCTTATTAGAATGAATAGGGCACATGTGGGAGCTCTGCTGATAAAAGTCTGCCACCCTTCAGCAGATGCATCGCAGAAGCTGAGAAGTCAAGCTGTGGAGTTAACACGGTCAAGATGGCCCCCTGTCTGCATGTAGAAGTCACTGTATCTTTAAGAGATGACTCATCATGGCAACTGGTTTGTTGTGTTCCTCTGTTGCTGCAGTGCTGTTACTAATCTCTACCATTTCCCTTTTCCTGTCCTCATTTCCCCTTTTTTTCCACAACCCTCTCCTAACTTCCCTTATTATCTCTGTCTCCACTTTTTTCTGTGACTCCTTTTCCTCCTTTCTCTTCTTATTTCTGGCGTCAACTCCAATATAGGTTTCAGAGTGTAATTGGCCTTCACGCCAAGCACCCAGCCTCCACAACCTCTTCGCTGTGTGCAAGAACATGCACAACTGGCTTAAACAGAATCCCAAGAATGTCTGTGTAATCACCTGCTCGGTAAGGAGACACACGTAGGAGATCTACATTATAATGAGGGAGGACATGCAGAGGGTTAATGTGACAGAAAAGAATGCAAGGGATAGGGTGAAAGAAGAATCCTTCTCATTCAGTTTAAATTATTAGTGATTCATACAGAACCTGTTCCTGAATTTACACTGTTACCCTATTTTACCATGAAATATCGATACACAGGAAGGCACTTTCAAATTTCATGTGAAGGGACTTGTTTTGATTCTCCCACAACACATCCACTGATTGTTGAACTGTCTGCTGTCCTGTGACCCACTTTTGAATCCAAGCTGAGAGTCTAAAATAGACAGACTGACACATATTTAGTGTCAAAGTCTCTTAGCTCTCTCTCCAATGCATTTTACAGAGCAGTGATTCATTTATTGCCAACATTGATTATTTGTCAACTTTGCTCTTGCATCAAATTAAGTATTTCTGAGATGCTGATCCCTAAAATCTAAAGATGTTAAATGCTACAAAAAAGGATAATTATACTTTAATGGTTTTTAAAAATTAGTCACCCTTCTGTTTTACTCCTACATGAATCAAAACAATATTGCAAAATGATACTTCTTCCAGATAAAGGCTACAATACCACACAGAGCAGAAATCTGCTCTTCCTCTGTAACAACTGCTGCCAATCCTGGATGCTGGAGTAACAGTCCGTCCTGTCTCCGAGTAAATTCCATCTTGGAGCTGGTCAGTGTGATCTTATAGTCTCTGTTAGTCAGCCCTATGAGCTTCCTCACATCTATTGGTCCTTAAAAGGTGGCATTGAAAAAGAGAATGAAAAGTAAAGAAGAGGATTATTTCAGTCTTACACCTTGGCTTGAGAGGTTCTGTATAATGATCATAGAATGGGAAAATGGAAAAATCAGTTTGCAATATTATATGGCTACCAGTTGCAGTTTTAGTGCATCTGTGATTAACACTTTAGCAATATCAGGGATATGTCAGGCACAGCTACAGACCCTACACACTTTTTATTTGGTATGTTTGGAAACCCAACCATCACAGACTTATTCAGTGGAACCGGATTTTCTGTTAGTTCTAATTTAATGACTGCAATATTGTAGACTGATGTGCTGGAGCATGTTATTGTCAAGCCACTGTGGGTTTGGCTCTGTCTTGGCAAACAGCTCCTTTTACATAATCTTTGCTAAACAGTTCCTTTGAAAAAACGTTTTTACTGATTCATATCACAACAATGGTATTGCATCCATGTAGCCTGAAATGAACTTGTAGTAAATTTATACCTGTGAAAAAAAAAAAATCAGCTGTCTTCAGTGCCCAAATTGCTGTAATGATAAGTAAATGTAATCAAACCTGTTGACACCAAAAAGGTGTATTAGCAAAGCTTTGTTATGCACTTTCAGGATGGTCGTGCTCCCTCAGGCGTTTTGGTGTGTGCCATGTTCTGCTTCTGCCACCTCTTCAGCAATCCAGTTCCTGCCATGCAGCTGCTCAGCGCCAAAAGGCCAGGTTCTGGCCTCTGGCCTTCACACCGCAGGTTTGCAGTAATGAACATGGGTGTGTAAATATGACAGGGACTGAGAAAGTGAAGAAGCAAAGTTGGAGACACATTTTGCACTCCATCTCCTTTTCTTTGTTCTCTATTTGCCAACTTCTAATAGAGAATCACTTATTTAATGGGGTCAAAATAGTTACACTAATGAAAAACACATTTCTTTTCCTCTTTTGTGTTTTTCCTAACTACTTTTAACAACACAGTTTCAATTTTCATCTTCAAATGTGCAAACAGCCTGTCAGGGTTTGGCTGAGGTCTGGACTCAAAAGCAGACAGATTCTGGAGTAAAGGTTATTAAACAGGTAGTCAAGGCAAACAGATCACAGTCACTTAGGGAACTATGTCAGGCAAGGAATATCCGCAAGCTTGGTCCAGAATAACATCAAGCAAGGATTATCCACAGGGCTTGGTCTGGAATTCTGTTAAATCCAAAAGATCCAGAAACTGTAGTGAGAGTGAGTCAGGCATAATAGTTCTCAGAGCAGGTGTGATAAAGGATGCAGCAGAGAGAAAGACTTGGTAAGGCATAGTGAAACATAACATGAGCATAACAAGAATAGAACTTGGTTGGGCTTACTACACATAGTGCAACTAAACATTCCAGCTGAGTGTAGAGGGAACCGCTTGGCTAATGATGGACCTGAAACGGGTCTGCAGTCACACTCTACCCCAGACACATCCACGCACCTGAGGACTAAACACATGGAGTTAATTATCCCAACCTGGCCCAGACAGTGGAGAGATGGAGCAATAAGCAAGAGAGGAAGAGAGAATAGGCAGGTCTGAACCCAGAGGACAGTGGCTGTGTGACACAGCCAGTCACGGCAGCTTGCAGTTCCTAGTTGTCTCAGCTTAAATATTAATTCTAAGCTGCTGGTGTAGAAGAACCATGGGTCTGGACATTTTATTAGCCATACTTGTAGAATTTATAAGTATATTATTGTACAAGTTCCTTCTCATGAGTCTGAGTGTTAATGCAAGTTGATTGCAAGTTGCTCATAATTCACAGCAACTGGAGACCCCCCCCCCAGAATTAATAAAGGATTTAGATTTTGATTCTGACTTCTCTGCCTGCAGGTACATAGGCTATGTGTGTAGCATGGTATCAGAGAAACCCAGCCTACCCCACTCTAAGCCCTTGATGATCAAGGCCCTCACGATGAGTCCAGTCCCTTGTTTTAATAAGCAGCGTAGCGGCTGTCGACCCTTCTGTGATGTCCTCATTGGAGAAACCAAGATCTTCACCACTGCACAGGAGTACGAGAGGATGAGGTAACATTAAAACTTCAGTGACATTAATAAAAGTTTCAAAGTATCTAAATTAGCTGATAATGTGGCATTGCCATAGCATCTCATCGTGTAATCCAATTTGAAGTTTCTCAAAGATTTTAGGCTCAGTATGGTAAGAAATTAAAGTATGAGCCAAGCTTCATCATACCCCCTCCTTTCTTTTGCTCTTTTACACTCAATTACACTCTCTAAATTGCTGCGCCCATCCCTTCCTGAAATTCTCTATGTTTATTCCTTCTGTTTATTCCTTCCCAGAGAGCACAGGGTCCAGGAGGGGAAGGTAGTTTTCCCTCTGGGTGTAAGTGTACAAGGAGATGTTGTGGTTTCGGTCTACCACATGCGGTCGACCATTGGAGGACGTCTGCAGGCCAAGGTAAACTTCTGCTTTATGTACTTCGGTACTAATGCACTGGACAAAGTCAAAATCTCAATCAAGCTAGGCAGCAGCAAGATCCAACTAAGGCACAATGACAATATTGAAAAGATCTTGTTGGCAGCAACATTACGCTAAACTGTCACACAATAACACGCTTTGTTTATGGAACTATGCAGCTTTACTCAGTCACCACAGCACTGGAAAAAGTGTTTATGCATCAGTAATACTAAAAATATTTTACTTTTCTTGGTTTAGTCTGGTGTAATTATTATATCCCTGAAAAATGGGGATATAATAAAACAGATTACATTTTCAGCCATTTTAAAAATGTGGCTTTGCTGCAAGGCAGAGTTATCTGTAAAAACTTGTACGCTTTTAAGCCATATTTCTGTGACTATTTTCTGATCTGCACCTAATGAAAACCAAATTGATGGTGGGACCATACATGTTAATGGCGACACCATGTTGTGTCTGCTGCCAGTGCTGTCTGCTGTTGCCACCACTGAATAGATAAAACAATTGAGATTTTTAGCCATATCTCTGTGACTGTTTGTCTGAACTGCTCGAAACAAGAACCAGATTGATCTTGGGGTCATATACTTTTGTGGTGACACCATCTTGTCAGCCACCATTGCCATTTACTATTGCTACGGCTGAAATAGGTAGAGGTTTTTAGGGATATAATGGAATGAACTTCACTGCTGTATACTTTGGTATTTACTCATCCAATTTGCATAAAAAAGGAGGAAAAAAAACAAACTGACCATGGCATCTAGCCTCACATCAAGTGGGGTCAGATTAGGTCAGCATTCATGAAGTATTTGGGGCTTTTCAGGGATATACCTTTAGCTGTTGCGCAGTTACCAAGTAGTACTAGGTTCATCAGGTTACCATTGTCATTCTGTATTGCTATAACAGGACAACGTAATAAAAATCATCTGGTTCTTAGCAGGTCTTAAAATTAGGTAAATACAACTTCAGATGAACAACAACACATGACATATTACAGAGTCAAGCTATTTATTTAACATAACTAAGTTAAAATGCAGAATCAGTGTGTAAAAAATTTAATACACCCTTATTGAGTCCATAGGAATTAGGACATTAAGTAGCAGCCAGGCGTGGCTAATAAGATGCATTTGATTGATCAAGTGTGACTGACTCTATTGAAGCAACTCATTTGGCAGCTTGCTAGTCTGGAGCATTCAGTATTTGTTTACACTGTGCTAAGGAGGGAAACATCAGCAGTTACCGTAGAAAAGCAGTTGTTGCTGCTAATCAATCTGGGAAAGGTTATAAAGCTATTTACAAAAATGAAGTCCAACATTCTACAGTGAGTAAGATTATTTACAAGTGAAAAACCTTAAAGATAGTTGCCAATCTTCCCAGGAATAGATAACTCAGCAAATTCCCCCCAAGGTCAGACTCTGCGAGCTTCAGAGAAATTGCAAAAATCCCAAGTGCATGTCAGACTCTACAGACTTCAGACAGCATGGTAAATGTTAAAGTTTATGGCAGTTCAATTAGAAAAAGCCTTAAAAGTATGGCTTGTTTGGAAAAACTGGCTGGAGAAACTCTTTTCTCTCTAAAAAGAACATGGCAGCATTGCTTAGGATTGCTAAGTTCTTTGGACAGGCGTAGACACAAGTGGAGATTTTTGGTCATAATGCACAGCACCACATTTGGTGAAAACAAAACAGCATATCAGCACAAACACATCGTTCCATCTGTCGAGTATGGTGGTGGTGGAAGGGTGATTCAGGCTTGTTTTGTAGCCACAGCACCTGGGCACCTTGCTCTTTATACCAGTATTTTAGAGCTAAATGTGAGGCCAGCAGTCTGAAAGCTAAAGCTTGACTAAAACTGGGTCATACAACAGGAGAATGATCCCAATCACATCAGCAAATGTACAGCAGAATGGCTGAAAAAGAAAAGAATCAAGGTGTTAGCAACAGTCCAGTCAAAATATACTGTGGTAGGACATTAAGAGAACTGTGCCTAAATGAATGCCTTGCATAATTAAATGAACTGAAGCGATGTCGTAAAGAAGAGTAGGCCAAAATTCCTTCACAGTGATGTGAGAGACTAATAAAGTAATATAGAAAATGTTTACTTCAGGTTATTGTTGCAAAAGGTGGCAATACAGTCTGTTGACTCATGGAGTGTACTTAGTTTTCACACAATTGCTCCATTTTGGCTTCATTTAAAAAAAAATAACAGTGTAAATCATGTGTTGTTCATCTGAGGTTATAATTAAATAATTATTACTTCCTGGTATGTGAAATAGTTGAATTGAAAATTATTACTTTTTCACATGGCTTTAGGTCTGTATTACCAGGTGTTACATGTATAAATACATTTCTTTATTATCTTGATAAATAGGACATTACTAGTAAAAGCTAGTTTACCATAAAAATCATATCAGATGAAAAGGTTAATGTAAAATTGTTTTCAACATTTTTACATTTATGACTGTTTTGATTGGATTTTCTTTTTGCCTGATTTTATTTAATTTAAATGACATGTAGCCTTTCATAGGCGTGATAGCTGATAAGTAAAGATTTATTATATGCAAAACCTTGATGATGAAACCTCAAAACATCACAGATCAACATAAAAGGGGTGACTGACTACAGGAGACTATTGGTAAAATTTAATATGATCATAATTTATGTTTGTCCTGCTTTTTTCAGGTGTCCAACACACAGATCTTCCAGATTCAGTTTCACACTGGCTTCATTGCTCCTGGAACTACTATGTTAAAGTTTAACAAGTAAGAACAATCTTATTAAAGAATTATCTTTAACAATAAAGGAAGCTAATTGAAATCATGGTTTTTCAGTATTAAAATAGCATTGCTGCCATTTCCACTTCATTGCCTGTTTTATCTCTTGAAATGCATGCTGATTTTCTTTCTCACACATTTTCCTCTCAGACCAGAACTTGATGCCTGTGACTCTCCTGAGAAATATCCCCAGCTGTTCCACGTGATACTGGACATAGAGGTAGAAGGGGTGGACAAACAGAAAGACTTAACACCACCTTGGGAGCAGTTCCCCTGTAAAGACCTGAGCCCCAGCGTGCTCTTCTCTTGCCATCAGGAACATCAGGACGCACTGGCCATTGCTGGTACTAATGGGAGGGCTACACTGGTGTATTTAATCTATAAAATACTGTACATTACAATTAAGAAAAACTTAAAACACAACTCGTGATTTTATATGCATTTTTACTGCATTTTTTCAATTTTGAGCCTTTATTTACATAGCTACAGTCAAGAAAAAAAGGGGTTATTACCATATTGAACAGACCTGGTCATTCAGTGTTGAAACTTAAATTTAACTCATCTTTTTTGCTTCACTGTGAGATCATCAAGTAACTTCAGGATTGAGCAGTTGCTGGAGAATAACTGTCTAATCTTTCTTAAATTGATAGATTTTACCAGCTTCACCATTAAACCAAAAAATTTGGACTGAGAAGGGCCTTGTCAAGGTTTAACACACAACTTCAATGAACAAACAGAGAAGCTGAATACAAATTTGCTCGCTGCTGGCAAACAAGAAAATCGGCTTGATTCTTCAGCACAACATCTGTGTATCAGACACCTTCAATGTGAAACTTTAAATTGAAAATGTTTTCAGTTCCGATTTTTGTTAGCTATTACAATGATAATTATAGCCTTACTTAAAATTAATCATAATGCTGCATTATCCTAAATCTCAAGTCCTAACCCTAAACCTGGCTAAGATTAACCCTGTGCCAAAATAAAAGCTAGTCGAAATGACTACTTATTGGTATAAAAATCTGAGTGGCTTGCAAGAATACAAAGGAAATATTTAATGCAGACAGGCAGACCCCGGTCAGCCACCACATTAAATCCATTTGCTTAATATTGTATCGAGCCACCTCACCCGCTCAGCGGGATGTCGGTCTGTGTCCTTTTGTGTCTTGTATAGAGAATTTGGAAACAGATCTTTGAGTTCTGAAGGTTGTGGTGTTGCCATTAAGGGGGTGCTTGTGTCAAGGTGACAACCACGTGAAGTCCAGGACCCCATTGTTTTCCATTATCACATTATGACAACCTGATCACTTGTTAATGGTTTTATTGTTGTGGCTGATCAGTTTACATTAACACAGACAGAAACTAACGTGACTCATTTTTGTCCCTGCAAGATGAAATGGAAGGCTTGGATCTTGAGGGTAAGACAGTAGAGGAGATCACTGAGCTGTTAGGACATGTACAGTGACTCTAGTTAACCAGAGCTTGGTTCAATTCAATAGTGCTCTACCTAGAAGGATTTCATTTATTGGAAAACACATTTAATAGTTTTCATTTATGATCTGCTTTGATTGAATTGAACTTTAGCCCATTCTTGCTCTGCAGTGACTTATCATTTTGGTAGAAATGTTGTACCTTGCCTGTGGCATAAATACCAGCCCTCTGAGGCAGTGAATAACTTACTAATAAATCATTTTAAGACAAATCCCATAATGTGCAACAACAGCGGACCCAAGTGTTTTTTTCTGGGCATCCAGAGACATGATTCTAAGATAGTTTTTTGTGAATCTGGAGAACTGGGAAAAAACGCACAGTCCCAAAAGGGGAAAAACCTGTCCAGGGAATAAACAAATCCAAATTCAGAATGTTCTACCAAAGTGAAATATTGCTGTTGATTAATACTAGCTGTTTACTGTTACTGTTACTTCTTTAAAAGCATACATGAATATATTTTGATGGTATTCTTTTGTATAGAAAATTACCACATGTTAGACACCTCCTCCAGATAGTTTAAATCAGCTAGAGCTTACTGGCAGACTATGTGTAAGTGTGCAATCATATAGTACCCAGTATAAAAAGAATAGCTTGAACTAGCTGTAGAAGTAATGACTTGCATAGTTTCCCATTATCTTCTGCTTCACTCTTTATTTCTTAACCTCAAATTAAATCCCTTTGTCTGCTTTCTTAACTCTCCCACTCATTGCTTTGTCCATGTCCTCCATGTTGAAGGGCCTTTCTAATGATGCTTGCATCACTTCCTTCCCTCTGTTTCTTATCCCTTTGCAGAGCCAAGCCGGCCCCATGGAGGTCCAGATGGTCGGGGCCACGGCGAGGAGAGCGAGCCGTCAGATGATGAAATGCTCTCTCTCTCCAGCCAGCAAAGCAATGCCAGTGCAGCCCAACAAAAGCCTGACCACCCTGCTCCAACTCCTGCCCCCCCTGCACCGGCTGAGGAAGTGGATCTTCTTGGCCTTGATGGGGAGGAAGTCAACCCCCCATCAACTCAGCCCCCATCTACAGCAGCTGCAACCACTGACCTCCTAGGGGACTTGTTCGGGGCCCCACCTCAGCCAACCAGTGGGCCTTCGTCCACCCAGTCCACTCCACACAAAGTCGCCCCTAACACTGCCTCGCCATGTCCCTCACCTGCGCCACCAGGTGAGAAGTTTGAAAGTGCCTTTGATTTTTTTTAACTCAACCAAAAAATAGGTATCAGAGGCGTAATAGGAATTGATCGCTTCAGCCCTATTTGTAACGCAGTTCTTCAATATGATACAATAACACTGGTGGATTTTTCTTCTCAGCATTTGATCCCTTTGGGACGGGTCCCAAGCCTAAGCCTCAGGACATGATGGGTTCATTCCTCGGACCAGGTAATGTGGGGCAGCCAGACCCTTTCCTGCATGCTGCTCGCTCGCCATCACCCACCCTGCAGCCTACAAGCCTCGGTAAGGCATGCTTCGACTGCTCTGCTTAACATTTTCCCACACCATCTTTTTGGGTGTACTTCAGGCATTTCAAGAGCCTGACCTTAATTAGGGTAAGGCATGTTTTAAAGTATTTGCAAGACTGCCATTTTGAATACCTCCCTGCATTTATGCTTCTGTTAAAACTGGCACTAAAACCTGACTGTCTTTGTTGAAATTTATTAGACTGCAATGCATTTTAAATATATATATCCATTTTCAGCTTTTCACTTGTGTGCACTTATTAACCTTGCAAGAAATGGCTTTTTCCTCTTGCCACTGTATGTTTTGTAATTAATGAGTTTGCATGCTATATGTGAAGTATTTACAGCTCATCTAATTACCACTGCACAGAGATCGATATTTTCTCAGCCCACAGCCAGTACTTTTAATTTCAAATAGGGCATGTCAATTCTTTTACCTTAGATTTATATTTGTTTTGTACTTTGATTCTTTACAGACGCATGTGCATGATGAAGCAGGATAAGGACAAGGATGTTTCATGCTTACTCTAAAAGTGAACATTTAACCTACAGTGTATTGATGCTTGCTAAAATGGATCTGAAAATGACATTAGCCCAACAGACTTAAGCAGTTTGTGAAAGAGGTTTCAGCCTTCTGCGCTCACTTTTTAGCTGACAACTATAAATTTTGTTTTAAGAGCTAATAGTTGAATTAATTAGCCATCTAATAAAAGTTCTCATGAGTCTCAGCCCTGTTGTTATTTTCTTTAACTATGTGGGCTCATTTCACTCAGTTCACATTTCCTGTGTGCTCTGTGACCAATGGTTATGTGCTTAAACAGGTCGGAGTTCTCCTGTCCCGCCCACCACCCCAACTGTCAACATTCAGCAGCAAAACGCCATGGGAGGATGGGACTGGAATAGACCTGCTACCACAAGCACAGGTCCTACCAATCACACAGACACACATACTGTACACATACTGTAAATACATGAGCACATACTGCACTGTTTGTTCATCAAAGACTTTGATCTGGGAAACTGTTAAACCAGTTAGCATCAGCGTCATTATTTTGTTCTGCTTTACTGTTTGTTGATTTCATTCAGGAGGTTTTGGTATGGGCAGTCGGTCGGCCACTACCAGTCCCACTGGCTCAGTCCACAGCACCCCCACCCACCAAACCAAGCCAAATACCCTGGACCCATTTGCTGACATTGGCAACCTGGGGGGAAGTCTTGGAGGTCAGACATTGGAAATATTTCTAAGTTTTTGTCATTTTTGCCTCTACCTCTTATGCCATAACCATTGTTCTTTTGATCAGGAGGTTCTGGCTTCTCAAGCAAGCCCACCACCCCTACTGGAACAACTCCTTCCTTCCCTCCAATGGGCTCCCCATCTCGGCCTCCACCATCTCCCCAGCACACAGGAGCCTGGCAGCCTCACGCAGGAGGCAACTTCCCCTCGTGGCAGCCTGGTGGAAGTGGTGGAGGGTGGCAACCCCAGGGACAGGGTCCCACTCCACAGCCAAAGCCCAGCCCCAGTCACACTTCCATGCCGCACACGTCACCCCAGAATCGACCCAACTACAATGTTAACTTCTCTGCAATGGGAGGAGGCTCACCCAGTGCAGGGAGCAAAGCACAGGCTGGAATGGGTAAGATGGCAACCTAGAATAACGCTGATGCTGATTGTCATGCTTCAAATCACACATCACTGGACATAATACTAAAAAAAAAAAAAAAAAATTACACTTAATTCTGAACCGATTCTGCAGAGAAAGGTATCATTTCACCTGTATAGTGCCTTGTGAAAGTATTCATACGCCTTGAACGTTTCCACATTTTGTCATATTACAACCATAAATGGATTTTATGTTACAGACCAACACAAAGTAGTGCATAACTGTGAAGCAGAAAGAAAAGGTGGTTTTCAAAATATTTTACAAATAAAAATCTGTAAAGTGTGGCATGAATATGCATTCAGCCCTCTTTACTCTGACACCCCCAAATAAAATCCAGTGCAACCAGCTCCTTCGGAAGTCACCTAACTGGTGAATAGAGTCCACCTGTGTGTAATTTAATCTCAGTATAAATTCTGCTGTTCAAACCAGCCACAGGGGCCCACAAGCCAGTGTACTCCTAGTGCCGGTCCCAAGCCCGGGTAAATGGTGAGGGTTGTGTCAGGAAGGGCATCCGGCGTAAAAATGTTGCCAAATCAAATATGCGGATTCATAAGAAGATCCGCTGTGGCGACCCCTAACGGAAGCAGCCGAAAGAAGAAGGAGATCCTTGCACAAGTTAAAGAGCTGGAGACCTTGGGAAATGAAGTCTGCAAGATGAAAAACAGTGATAGATGATTAGTTCAATTGACCGCAAATAGCAAATACTGTTACAGCGACTTTCACCAGCATGCTAGACCAGCCAAAAATATACCAGCTAACTTCATTTATGGTAGGTTCTCAGTGGGACTTCGCTGGAAAGTTGTTTTTGCAGTGGCAAAAGAGACCAAATCACATGTTTCAAATATGAAATGAAATAAAGAAGAGGAAGGGGAGAGTTTATATAGATAAAACTGTTTACCTTGTCCCATACACGCTGATAACTCTCATTAGAAGCTGAGTGGTTGCACACTGAAATAAATGTCCTTGAGTGTGCTCTGCAAGGCAGCTGCCTTTTTCCATTTGTATCCTACTACTCGCTGTCTGGTACACGATGGTTGCCTTGCTCTCAGTGGAGAGCACAAAAAAATAAATAACAAAAAAAAAAGTATAAAGTGTTCCACAAAAGAGCAGTGGTTTGCAGACAGCAATTGATGAAGATCGTGAGAGAATATCTAACAAGTGAATAAGCTTATCATGATGCAGACTTTCAACAAAGTTGTTAATTACGTGGGCTATTTTACCTCTTGAATAACTTTGTATTCAACAAGTTGTTATGTAATAATAAAAATGAGCGGAGAAAGTGAACGCTCCAAAGAGAGGAGCTCTGGGTTAGCAGTTAGCTTGCCAGCTACAAAGTTCAACCGCATGGAATCAGACTCAGCCGAAGCACTGGCTCCCACTCTTTTTCCAGTTTACTACGTTTTTGGCAAAGTTTCAACTGTCAAACAGATGGCTTTACATTTGACTCTAGAATAATTTGGCATACAGAGGAGTTCGTGGTTGACTCAATGACCGCAAGGTGCCCAGGTGCTGCGGCTGTAGAACAAGACTGTATCATCACCCCTCCACCACCGTGCTTGACAGTTGGTATGCAGTGTTTGTGCTTATGTGCCATGTTTGGTTTTCCCCAAACCCGGTGTTGTGTATTACGGTAAAACATCTCTGCGTTGGTCTTGTCTGTCCAAAGGACTTTGTTCCAGAAGTCTTATGCTTTCTCCTAGCAACCCTTCCAAATAAGCCACTGCTGTTTAGTCTTTTGTTTCTAATTTTACTGTCATGAACTTTTAACATTTAACAAGCTAAATGACCGCATGATAGCCGAGATAGGATCCAGCCTTGACTGTGATGTTGTGTTAACACACACCCAGCTTCTGCTTTTATGGCGGTCACACTGGCTAATGATCAGTTAATCAAGTGCATTTGATTAGCAGCCACGGCTTTTCACAGAACTGCACAGACCTCTGTGAAAACTTTCTTTTTCACCTGACTGTATAAAGTTGCTGTGATGATGTCACGTGCTCTTGTGCTTGATGTATGATCTTCAAGACAATAATAACTCTCATTACCAGGATTACATAGCTCAGTCAAGACAACTTACATTTAATGTGATTGATTTGTTATAGCAGAAGAATTTAATTAGAGTTTGGTGTTTAAGCTTCAGGCTCATTATCCCCTGCAAATACACCACATATAAAACTGAGGAGTTATGAGTAAACATCTCCCTGAGCCTATAGGTGGGCGCTGGGGTAGTGGAGGGGTTGGAACATTAGGTTGGAAGGGTCTGTTTCGTACACGACGTGAGGCATGTCTGAAGTAGCTCTCAGGCTTAGCTCCATGTAATAAATATTCTTCCACTGACTGTGACGTCTTCCTTTGCTAATGCTGACATGACAGTGGGTATTCCGCTTGTGATAATTTATTAAAGCATTTATGAAGTGTTTGACGTATCACTCGAGATTCCACTCGAATGAGGAGACAGAAAACCGTGGCAGCCACAGAAAATAAAATCAGCGTGAAACAATGAGGAGACAGTAAAGGGCAGATGCACGTTATTTTTCCCCTATGCAGTCTGAATTTTGATTTTTAGCTCATCCAACAGAAGGACCAGTGAACTTTGCCATGGCAAGGCGTCCATTGCCTGTCTGTCCATCTGTGATTTACAAGAATCACTACTCCTGCTACAGTATGGGTTAGAATTTAATAGAGTTGTGCCGATGGATGGTGATGTCAGTATTCAGTAATAATCAAAGTGATGGCAGTACCTTGTCAATCAAGTGATTTTTGGCTCATTTCTCCATTGATGTAATAAATTATTACTGGCATTATTATTCAAGTGTCCCTGTAGTGTAGTGGTTTACACATTTGCCTTAAAAGTGAAAGGTCGCTGGTTCGTTTCCAGATGGGGACACGAGCCCCTCTCACCACGGAGGGTTGCGTCAGGAAGGGCATCTGGTGTAAAACCTCTGCCAAATTACCAGCGCGGATTAATCTGCTGTGGCGACCCCTTGAGGAGAACACAAGGGAGGATCCGAAGGTACATTTTTATTATTATGAGATTCGTAATAAGTTTCATGTCACGTCTCCACGCGTAACAGGCACTCCAAACACAGAGGTGCGCGGGCATGCGTGGGTGCAGCACACAGTTCATGCTTGGACTTCAGCATCTTTTGAAGTCAGTGTGTGTGATTGTGTAGCAGCTACTCTGATCTGTGGTTATCGTCAAATGACAGAACACAGACATTACTGACTGTTGGATTGATTTTTAAATAAGAGCATAACATGGCTGTGCGTTTGCAGACGCTTTTTGTCTTGACTCAGTAACTTTTCCCCCTATTGGGAAAAACTTGCTATGTGCAGCGAGGTGCACGGTGGGCTGTTTTACACAGGCAACAACAAACTGGATGATATAGTAGAGCTGTAGGTCTAAGGTTAAACAAGAAACATCAAATATGACTTTTTACCATTTAAGATTTTTCGTCAACATATAAAAGTCTGTACATGCTGGAAATGAGACGCTCCCGGTGTGTGCAGTTCTCACCATCCCTGTTGAGTCTCTTGCATTTTAGCCACACGTTATGCATTATGGAAAGTGGATGGCCGCTACCCTAATGGGTGCATGTTACTCTCTTCTCCCAGAGGCGATGCTATTGGTTACCATTGATATCAGAGGGGGTTGATGGGATGACTAGACAGTGGAGCAAATCGCCACACTGCAGAATTTAAACAAACTTATGCACCTAGAGATCACCTAATGGCTCCTCACCCAAACTGTGCTCGTAGCGAATGCCTTCTTTGTCATTTTTATGGGTGCTTTTCTATTTACACAAGAATCACTACTCCTACAGATGCCCTTCTGCCATCTATACATATTAGAGATAATTTATCAAAATTTTGGCAGTGGGACCACACCCCAAACTCTCTCCTTTTGACGATACGTCTGTAAAAAGCCATTTGCCCGACACACCCATTTATTCTCGTTTCCGTGCTCTACCCTTTTTCCTCCGTTTTTCTCTGTTTCCCAACCTATCTCAAAGGTATCGGGGGGGATCCGATGGCCGAGAAGCCACCGCTGAATTCCCTTAACTGCTGTTACATTACAATAACCTGTGACTTGTGAGGGGTCGTGAGTCAGACAAGCTGTTATGTCACTGATGTTTGGTTCGGGTAGATGTGGTTCTACTGTCACTTCCAAATATTTTATGCCATCTGACCTGGAACTTTTGTGCCACTGGTTGTTTTTGTCTCAGTGAACCATCTCTGAATATTCACACTACAGTTGTGGATTAAAAACTCCACTTCCCATTTTCTTTTCCAGATTTTCCGAGAAATCAACTTTCACTACGTTTGGATGGAAACCTATTGTCTGCAAAGATGTCGCCACAAAGTGCTATGCTGGCAGTGAAGTTTGGTGAGTAGATTGCTTTCATAACTAATACGCATTACAGCCCTAATGTTAAATAAAATGTTAAATGTTAATGTTAAATAACATAGGCTTAACTTTTACCTAAAGCACAGTTGTAAATGATTGCCACTGGTTTCAAAAGGTACTTCATTTTCAATTATTTTTACCATAAATATGTGAAATATCTAGAAACAGTAATTCCAATTTCCTATCCCAAGGTTGAACTTAGGGGTTTTCATTGGCTTTTTCTTAACTGTACCAGTAAATAATAGATCAAATAGAAATACTGGCTTAAGCCGAAAGTGCATTTTCTGTGTTTTGACTGTGATATTAAATTAAGACCCTTAAAAAAACCATTTCTCACAGACATTTCTAAAGGTAAAAATATCCTACCTGTTACTAGGCAGCTGCACTAGATTAAGAGTGGTGTGTGTGTGTGTGTGTCTGCTAACACTGTGTATTGAGTCAGTCAGTGTGGGTTGGTGTAGGCTGATGTAGGCTTGGGTAGGATCGTTTTGTGCATGTTAATGTAAGACGAGGTGGGTTGTTGTGGGCCGGTGGAGGCTGCTGGAGGTCAGTTCAGGTTACCGTTTGCTGTGTGTGTGTGTTGGAGTGGAGGAGAAGTAGCCTCAGAGCCAGAGCCAAGACCTTCAAGGAAGTTTCCCTGGCTCTGAATCCACAGCTTTAATTGCTGGGAGTCTTTGTGAATACCAAGGGACAGCACTAACTCACCCCCTTTCATCCACTCTCTCCCTTTCTCTTTCTTTCTCTCCCTCTTTCCTTCTTTTCATGTCCCTTTCTCCTCTCTTGCCCTATCAAAGAGTCTGGGTGTGTTTACATCCTTAACTTGGTGCTGGCAGGTGGGTGGTGTGGTTAGCAGAGCTCTGAAGTCATTATGACAGCAAACTGGAGGAGATTCACATTTCCAGGCAGCCTTTTTTTTTGCTGTGGGAGGAATTGTTATTTTGCCTCATCAACCAACAGTTCATTCACTTAAGTCCTTAAAGTGGTATACTTCCTGTGTGTTAAAAAGAGACGAGGTCATCTGATTTAGTGCACTGAAGTTCAGCGCATGCATCTGCTGCTTGTGCACGCTGACCTTTAAGCTGCTGCTTATTTAACATAGACTTTCTTATAAAGACCTGTCATGATTATAATATCATGGGTAGCTTAAAGGAATGGTTTAAGCTAATTAATATTTTTGAGACTGACAATTTATGAACTTAAACTCTGTGATGACTATCTGCCATCCATCCATCCATCCATCCATCCATCCATCTTCTCATGCTTGTCTGGGTCATGGGGACGGCAGTCTAAGCAGAGATGCCCAGACCTCCCTCTCCCCGGCCACCTCCTCCATTTCTTGTGGGGGGGCATTGAGGTGTTCCCTTGGGAATGTTTTGGGATTATGTAATGGAAAACTTAGCGCTTGTTGTGTTTAACAACCACAGGACTCAGTTAATCTCAGTTTCACTGAGCATTTTAGAGTCCTTCAGGTCAATGTTTTGGTTTTATATATCACAAGTCGCTGTTTTATTTCACTCTCTGCTCTCACTGACTGCTGGTGACAACGTAGTACAGTGGTTCTTAAAGTGGGTGGTGGGCCCCACTGAGGGGCTGTGGAGCTGCTGAAGGTGGGGCGCAGACAACCAGCTGAAAGGTTGATAGAAATTATTATTTTCAGAAAATAGAGTTAAAGTTTGCTGATGTTGTTGTTCTGAAGATATGCACCTTTATTTAAGTAAAATTTAACATGGATCCTTTTTTACTGTTGGTCATTCTTAAAATTCTTTGGTGGGGGTGTCCATTTTGTGTGGTGTGAGGTGCAGACTATTTTAGCTTTTGAAGTGGGACATGCCAAAAAAAGCTTGAGAATCACTGAGATAGTGATCATGCTGGATGAATTAACTGCTAAAGAGTTGTGCATTTTTCTGTAAAATTGGTGAAAACCCCAAACAGAATGAAAGGTGAATGATTATTGGACCTAAATTATCAGAGGTATGAAGCCTAGAGAGTCCACTATGACCTGCAAGGCAAGGGTCAAGTAGCCATTAATTATAGCATCTGCAGCCGTGAAGCTAACCTCCTGACATGTTCCCTTGTGACTAACTGAATGCTAGAGGCTGTGTAAGCGTGTGTTAGATTCAAGATTCAAGATTCAAGAGCTATTTATTTGTCATTTCAACCACATACAGCTGATGCAGAACATAGTGAAATGAGACAGCGTTTTTCCAGCAACAGATAAACATACAGACATATGACAGGAAGGTTTTTTTTTGTTTTTTTTAAAGCAGTTTAAAATTTAAAAATAAAACTATGAAAAAAGAAAAAAATAAATAAAATAGATAAATAATAAAGTGCAACGTGTGCAACATGGTGTAGTTGCAGACAATGCAAGAACAGAACCCTT
>VUQH01052460.1:9973-23251 GCA_015106775.1 Etroplus canarensis | reverse complement strand
AATGCAAGAACAGAACCCTTGTCATCTAAACCAGATGAACCAGATGAACATATTGCAAAATAAACAAAATAGTGCAAAACATGTTATTTTAAATTCATTTTCATCCTAATGCTGTTTTATGAATTTGTTAATTAGCTCGTCCAGCCGAAGAACTGAGTCGATGTCGTTGCAAGGGGTTTGTTGTCTGTCTGTCCACAATTTAGAAGACTCTCTGCTCCTCCTACAGAATTGGTTAGAATGTAATCACACTTGCACACAATAATCACCTAATAGGTCTTCGCTCAAATTGTGCTCAAGGCATGTTTGTCATTTTAAAAGCAATAGGGATGCACGCCGTCATACTGTAAATGATCACACAGGTATAAATTTTCACGTCATTTAAAGAGCGTCACGTCATATCAAAAAAGCACCACCAATAATAATTTGGTGGACAGAGAGGGAGCTACTTCAATATTATCCAAGTGGTTTGGCTTCAAGAGGACGTCCAAGAAAACACAGTACTGCAAAAAACCCCGACTCTGCTTAAAGTGGAAACACAGCAAACTTACTTCACCACTCGAGTACAACCAAGCTATAAAGACACGTGAGGAGGAGATACTGGCAGTTAACATCGATAATATTGTGCTGGCTCCTGAAGAGTTGCACAGTTAATTTACTATTGTTATTGTTAAACTAAAGTGTACAGCAGTTATGTTGTATTTCTACCTACGATTACCAGGGAAAACAATACCTAAGCTACTTCCCTGCTAACATTTGACTTACGCTGTGTCCCTGTATATAATGCTTAGTCACTACTATTGCACTATAATGCTGCTGCTGGTACCTTGTTGCAATAGCTTCATACTTCATTATAGAGTACAGCTGGAAAAGATGAATGGAAAACGTCCTTCATTCTGTTGGCACACATGAATGCTGCTGCCTGCAAGCCTCAATTACCATAGAATGTTCTTTGGTATTTTTTTCTATGTATTCATAAATAGCATTATCAAAAATTTACTTAAAATAACCTGATTTAATAGAGAGACTCTATCGCCCACCCCTAATGGACATTTTTTCACAAGAGTCATTACTCCTCTTACAGTATTGGTCAGATTGTAATCAAACCTATAGACAATGATCATCTAATGAGTCTTCGCCCAAATTGTACTCAAGGATATTTTTGTTATTTTATGGGCATTTTTCCATTTTCACGAGAATTTTTGCTTCTCATGGAGTATAGGTCTGGATTTTAATGCTCATTAAACGAGTGTTTGCATCTGTCCCTCGGCCATCTATACATAAATGCCGTCATCAGATCTATTAATGTCATAAAAACGTCCTAAGCTAGGTTAGAGCCAGTCAAGAACTAGGGCCACTGTTCTGGATATGACTGCGAGTGCTCTTGACTTCTCAGTGGATTTTAAGTGTCATAGTTGGTACGTACAGTCAGCCAGTGGCAAAAATTCAACGTGGGAATTGTGATGGAGTCACTACATCATTGATGTTCTGGTTGTAAATGAATGTTAACACTTGATGCAAATCTTGACATCACATTTCTGTAAAACACCGGCATATGCAGGACTAAGATGTTTTTTCAAAATTATGGACATATACATAATGTACTAGTAACTTATTTAGAACATTTCGATAACTTATGGATAGCTTATACTAAAGAATCCTTAGCGTATGTCCGGCTTTCATAACTTATGCCTAGCAAGTCATAGCCTATTGGCAGTATCTACATCACCGTGACAGTATCAGTCACCATCATGCTGAAGAAAAACTGTCATAATTTCACAATTTATTTATCTAATGACTTAAACGCAGGTACACAACAAAGCAAACGCACCAAAGAATCAAAACAAAACTGGTTGGCAAACACAAGCGTGAACAAGGGCTAGCAGCAACAGCCGCTAAGCTAACGAGCTAACAAAGGTTCCAAAGAAATAACAGCAATCACTATAAAGGGAAACTAAAGGCGAGTGGCTAAAGAGTCACTGAAACTGGTCCAAACAGAAAACAACACAGGCTCTAAGTTCTGTGGGAGAAGTACTGCTTACAGTCTCTGAAGTAATAAAAGATTGTACTCAGTCTCAAGCCTTGGCGTTACTGCAGGCAGAAAGTTCCAGGAAGAATAATATTTAGGAATAATGGCGAGGGAGATCCAAAGGAGCAAGAGAAAACTGGTCTGAGTGGCAGGTGAGTCTGTAGATGGGATGTTGCTGCTGGAGGGAACTCCAGGAGTGAGGAGCCAGCCAGGTGAGGGAGAGAGAGAGAGAGAGAGAGAGAGGGAGGCCAACACCTATGCTCAGCCAATACGGTAGCTGTAAGTTAGAAACAAGTGCTGTGGTCGTCCTGGACGCCGCAGATGTGTAAATATTCAGACAATTCAGTAGAAGTTACACATAGGTTCAAAGCACGTTACTCATAGGTTAGAAATAAGTTTTGGGCACACTAGGAATTATCTCGACGTATTTCGACTTACGAGTAACTTACAAATCGCGTGTGTGAACATGTGTCAAAGGTCGCAAAACTTATGTACAACATATTGTCCGCGTATGCGGGACATATGAGCCATACGCTGGCATACGTCAGAAATTTTGTGCATGCTCAAAAATTTTCAGTGACGTCACGTTAGTATGACGCATACCAGCCTGCTTCACACTATTCCTTACCTTATACAAAACTTACAAACAACTTATTCCATGTACGTCAGCTTATTTGCCAAACTTTTTCCTACGTCGGCATAAGCTGGTTAAATCGTCAAGGTGTGACAGGGGCATTATGACTGTATTTTTGTCCATTTTTTATTGTTATTTAGGTGTTATATATAGAAGAACAGTTTGGAGACCAAGTCAGAGAGGCAGGGTTGAGCTGGTTTGAACATGTGCACAGCAGAGACAGTATATAAACAAATATATTGGACAAAGGACGTTGAAGATGGAGCTGCCAGGCAGAAGGAGAAGAGGAAGACCACAGGGAACATTTGTGGATGTAGTAAAGGAGGACTTCCAGATGGATTGTGACAGAACAGGAGTGAGATGGAGGAAGATGAGCTGCTGTGGCAACCCCCTAAAAGGAGCAGTTGAGAGGAGGGGAAAAGGAAAATATTATATTTATAAAAGTTCAGTCACCGCTAGCCAGCTAACCTTGGCCTGTGCTGTCCTGAGCATCAAGCCTATCTGCATGCTGGCCAGGTCCCTGTTGTGGCAGTCCTCAGTGAAGTCCAAGATGGTGAGGATGAAGCCTCTTTTGTAGGAATATAGTTTCAGTGAAGAGGTAGCTGAATAAATTGTTTGAGTTTGTTATTTGTCACGAAGTACTTTGCAGTAAAAATATAAAAATAATATGCTAGAGCAGCGTGGCTACGGTATCATTTAATAATTGATCTTATGAAAGCATCTGTGTGTCCCATCACCTTATCCTCCGGCCGCCCGTTGGCTAACATCACAAATAGAATCTAACTGTGTGGGGAAACTCCAGCTTCATGTTTAACAGACATGTTTGTCTCACCTTCAGAAAGCAAGAACGTTTCTGAAAATGATGAGCTGTCCCCATTAAACAACATGTACTGCTTTTATGTTGCACGTAGAGGATTGTATGGAGACTCTCTTTACCAAGGTTAATAATTAACTAAGACTGGCTAAATTTGTGAAGATGGTGTCGCAGTATTTTGGTTAACGGGAGTATACACAGCCTTCAAAAACATCAAAGCTAACTGAAACAATAAGGAGTGCTGATAAAACTAAACTGAAATAAAACATGTGAGGATGCAGTGGTTCGACATGACATGTTTTTCCTCTGTACACCACTATAGTAGGTTTTAAATGAAGCAATCAAGATGTGATTGAAGTGCAGACTTTCAGCTTTTATTCAAGGGGTTTGACAAAAGCGTGGCATTCACTGATACGCAGTCCCCCATTTTCAGAGGCTCATCACATCTTGATTGTTGATTTTAAATGGATTTAGTTTTGTTCATTATCACTTAGGCCAACTTTGTCAACACAACCAGCAGGAACTTGTTAAAGATATATAGTAATACCTATTCTGACAAATACCCACACATTTTCATAGTAATAATAATGATAATAATGATAAAAAACTAACACTGAAAACTATAAAAACTCTGCTCCCACATTGAAATGTGACTCATTGTATTACACTGTAGGTTAGACCTGAAAATAATGGCACATTCTTACTACAGCGTGGAGGAAACAGCCATTCTTTAGAAGGAATCACATCACCTCTGCATTGTGTGTGTCACTGGTTTGTGCAGAGCACTGCAGTCTCGCCTTGCCAACTGTTCAGAAGCTGGCACCTGGCCAACTGTGACAGTACTTTCTGGGGCGTCAAGTTGAACAACACACACACACAGACACACATAATCACGCGCACTCTCACACACACACAGACAAACACAAACTTTCATTCAGACACATGAGGTGATGGAAATGCCATAAATCTGTCAGTGAGGCTGAAATGAGCTTAGTGCCACCAGGGGGGTGTGCGCTCTTCAGTGCACGCGTGCACGATAAAATCCCATGGACTATAAAAGCCGATCTGTTGCGTACTACTGTGTGTGTACATCTCTGGCTGCACATAAGACATGTCCTGGAAATAGACACCCCTCCCCAAACAAACACACAGACAAACATGCGCACACACACACACACACACACACCATCATCATCTGATTTTGTCTCTCTGTCTTCTTTCCTAGCTACTTTTTCCCCCCATCTTATCTTTCCGAGTCTGTTTTTCTCTGTCTGTGTAGCTGGGCCGTCCAAGTATTATTATGTAAATCATGATATATCAAATAGTGGGAGCTGATAGGAAATGGGAAATTTCCTCGCAGGTTTTTATGCCTTTTTGACTCAGATGAGTTTTCGCTGATGAGGAAATCTTGATAAACAGGAATCTAACTTTTTGAGTAAGCAAGGACATCACCGTCGTTTTCAAACTGTTTACTTAGGTTAACATTTCAAAACTTTGGCCAGAAATGTCATTGCAGGCTTGTGTGGTTGACCTGCTCAGGTGGCGCACATTGTTAGGAATATTTAGTCATTTTATTCCTGCAGATGGAAGCTAATTCTCATTACCCCTCCACGGTGTTGGGATTAGGTGCTGTTTGTCCCGCCATCTGTCTCACATCACTTTTCATGCGTGACTGTCAGGATCTTGTCTAAATTTAAGGGAATGATCCAAAGCTGCTGCATCAACAGTCTTGTCAGATACTGCTGCAGTTGAGGCTCCATATTGCAGTCCGTGTCCCTTCTCTTGATAGTGTCTTTGGCATGCTAATCAATTATGGGAAAAACACGGGGTTACCTTAGCAGATGAAGCACTCCACAGCTGTAACACCACATGCCACACTCTTGCCAACAGGCAACTATGAACAACTGTGTGCTGGGCAGGGCCCACAGGGAGTATCATTGCTTCCAGTACCAATGGCCAGTCTGGCTAGGTCAGTCACTACTCGGGTCAGCCCATTGACCTTTCTTCTGACCGCCCCACCAGCATCGGGCAAAGTGCTGTGTGTCTCTGACGAGCCCACTTTGCGTCAGCTGCCCATGGTAGATGTAAATACGGAAGAAGGCCTACCTACCCACAGTCCTGAGGCCAGTGACCTCTGGCTGTGGAATGTATACCTGCTACAGACCCGAAGCATTGCATGACATGCACCCAACTTGATCAAAAGCACAGATAATAAAGTATAGGTTAAAAGCTTCACTGTAGGATCACAGGATGTTACTGACTGGAGTGTTATTATAGCTCAGAAACATACGTGTGCACGGCACGAGTTAATCCTCACCTTTAAATTTCTGGAGCCAAAAATATAATTTACTCGAAGGAGGTGAGCATGAGTCAATCTAAACTAGAGATTTCCCAAGTGTAAAATTGTGTCCAGTAACACTGTAGTGGATGTCTGATAGCTGATTTTATTTTTTTTGCTTCTTCATTTTGTTTTTGAAGTTTTTTTATTCCCCATTTGTTTTGCAGTACAACAATGCCTTCATTATCAACCATTTTAAAGCCTTTTAAAACATTTTTAGCTCATCATAGCACCATCTTTGAACATTTAATAATGCTAAATTGATGACACAATAGATAAACATTGGCCACTGACACTGGGAAACTTCTTGTATTTTTTTGGAAGGGGGGTTATTAGATGATACCGATAATGTAAACATAAAATCTGTTTCAGCCCTAATATTTCACTGATGGGTCAACACATAAAAGTAAACTTAAGAGAGACTGAAACAAATCTATATGTTATTATGGTCTGATCTGTCATATGAGGGATGCTCAAATGTTCCTGCTCTTGATAAGTGGCACCAGAATAGAAGTTGTCTTAACAAATTATTATTATTATTATTATTATTCCTGTTTTTTTAAACTTGTTAGTTCAAAAATGTTGTGAGTGCAGTACCTCTCTCTCTCTCTGTACAGGAAGTTGTAAACAAGTGAGGTGAAACGTAAGCAGAATTCGGATAACTTAAACTGACATACGCTCACCAGCCGCTTCATTAAATAGACCCTTCAGAACTACCTTAAGTCTTCATGACCTTGATTCAGCGAGGGGTGCTTTGAACATTCCTCGGAGCGTTTGCTTCATGTTGACGTGATAACATCACAGCTGCTGCAGCTTTGTCAGCCGCACACGCCCATGATTGGAATCTTCCTTTTTGCCACATCCCGAAACTGCTCTGCTGGATGGAGATCTGGTGACTGTGGAGCGATTTGAGTACAGTGTCATGTTCAACAAAACCAGTTATGATTTGAACTTTGTGACATGGTGTGCTATCCTGCTGCAAGCAGCCATGAGAAGAGAGGCGCACTGTAGCAAGGTGATTTTTTAGCTCATCTCCCCACTGATGCATCGAATGAATATTATTATCATATGATTCATAAGAAATTGAATCTGCATCTGTTACATCTCCACAAATAACCAACACTTGTAACAAAGACGTGTCTGGGCACGCGCACGCAAGTTCATGTCCAGACTTCTGTGTGCTCTGAAATTATTGTGTGCAGTTGTGAAGCGACGACGCTGATCCATCATTATCTAATGACGGAAAACAAGAAGGTATTTCTGTCTGCTGCCCTGATTTTATAGCCCGTAGGAAAAAAGTAAAGCAGATTTTGTGACTTAGTGGTTTAGCTTTTCAGCTCATATTCGCACGCTTATGTTCAGTAATTATGGTAAAGCTGAGTCATTTATTGTTGTATGTCAACTTGTAAGTCTTTTTATGTTGGAAAGGGGAAACTCTCCAGTGGACGTGTTTCTCACTCACCTGCACACTGTTGAGTTTTTGGAACATGCATTATGTATCATGGAAGGTGGATAGCACTATCCCAGTGGGCGCGTGTTAACCTCTGCGCCCCAGTGGCCGTGATATAGGTCATCGACAATGTTACAGGGGGACGATAGGATGATTTGACTGTGGAGAAAATCAGCCAACCCCATTACACTGCGGTCATAAAGGTATAGACATGGTCATTTGTAATAGTGAGGTAGGCTGTGGCATTTCAACAATTCTTAAGAGGTACTAAGGGGCCCAGAGTGTACCAAGAAAATATCGCCCCCAACATTGCCCCGCCATCAGCAGCCTGAACTGCTGATACAAGACAGGGGGGATCCAAGTTTTCAGAGTCACTGAACTCACCTTTCTTCCACATTCTGATGCTCAATTTGAGCTTCAGCAGGTCGGCTGGACCGTGCATAAATGCGCTAAGTTGCTGCTGTGTGATTAGCTGAAGCGATATTTCCATTATTAAGCAGTTGAATAGGTATACCTAATGTAGTGGCCGGGGAGTGTACACAGTCATTTCACTGCATTTGTTGCTACATTGTTTGACAGTGTTACATAGAAGAGGGATCCCTGCTTTGATGCTCCCTGAACTTTCTTAAATTTTTTTGCTTCTTATTTTTTATATCTGAGTTTGATGGCTTTAGGATAGGGTTATATGTATATATATATTCTAGGCTATATACCGAGCGTAGGTAACACACGCCATAAAGGTTCAATACTTGCCCACCACGATGCCCTGTAATATGCATTTTTCGCATTCATTTTCTGTTTACCTTCCTTTGGTGACACCCAGCTCATCCCTCCTTGGTCCTTAACTGTCAACCAGCAGATGGAATACAATGGTTGAACTTGTATTTTCAAGCATAGACATGAGAGTAAAGTGTGCTGACATTAGGAGCATAAACCGAGAAAGGGAGAGGTTTGTCGCTGATAATACTTGCTGTAGCCGAGCTCCAGAGCAGGAATGTGGCAGTCTTCCTGCCTCATACTGTGTGTGACGTCTGCAGATCATGAGACCTAACAGTCTGGTTACCTGGCACTCACCTCCCTTTATCTGTTTGTTTGTCTATCTGTCTCCAAAACTCTCCCTCTAGTCTAGCTGTCTACATGTCCATCTGTCCCTCCGTATCTGTTTACCCTGCTTTCTCGCATCCTTTCTGTCTGCATGTCCCTTCCTCACCTGCCTGCCTTTCTGCTCAGTCTCATCTAGCTGTTTGCATAAGCACAGGTTCACATGTCACGGTCTTGCATTTTTCATCTTGAAAATCAGTTTCACTGTCACAGTATGATTAGGAGAGACCTGAGCTGTATCCGTAGGGTTACTGTCTTCATTGCTGCTGCTGTGACTAAAGCTAAATCTTGACCATGTATGGTTTGGTACATGTTTTTCCTCAAGGATCTCTGTGTGTTTGGCTCTGTTCGTGTGTGTCTCTCAGCTGTGGCCAGTCTGCTTGTCTCTGCTGCTGAGAAACATCCCCCACAGCACAGTGCTGCCATGCTTCACTGTATGCATATGTAGCAGGAGGGTGACGGATCTGAGGGGACCTGGACATTCAGTGCAGAAAGTACTTGTTCTATCTTTTGACACCAGACTATTTTTTAAATCAGCAGTCACACAGGGCAGAAATCAAATGCTGCACTGCTGCCCTTGAGCTTTGTGCATGCTGCAGTTCAGCCACACCCCAGTCGATGGCATTAAAAATGCTTCTTTTCTCTTTTACAGCGTTTTCTTGTTTTAGAACACTGCCA
Organism: Etroplus canarensis; assembly: GCA_015106775.1. Lineage (NCBI taxonomy): Eukaryota > Metazoa > Chordata > Actinopteri > Cichliformes > Cichlidae > Etroplus > Etroplus canarensis. Next base: position 14,210 of record VUQH01052460.1, on the reverse strand, counting down.
GCTCTAAATATCAAAGAGGGTGCTTCTATTTTCTGCAGTTTATGAGATGCTGATTAAACTTTCTATCTAGCAGCAGAAGCTTTTCAGCCCTCAGAAGTATGGATCATTTTCTGACACTGTTACACACCTCAGGACATTAGCAACTTATCTCTTACTTAGAAGCTGTATTAATTTCATATTTCTCAAACTTTTAATTACAGATTATTTACAGATGTTGGAAACTGTAGTGATATTTCATGTTTCTGCTTTCTCAGTCAGAACAGTCATCATTAATAGACCTTTTTGATGGTTGACATCATTACTTGTCACAAGGGAAAGCACAGGTAGAGATAATGATGGCTGAGGTCCATTTGGTGTCCCGTGATATGACAGTGAACCAGGCTGCACAAGCGCAGGACCTCCCTGAAGTGGATTACATCCATCAATAATACACCTGTGCTCAACCACTGTGACAAGCCAAGATGTGTGTCTTTGTGGTTGAATGTGGATGGACAGGTGAGCCACAGCACTGTGAAAACAACTGGAGCCAACTCTAATTTCTTATTATTTTGCTTGGGAAATGGAAAATAGGTACAACAATTTATTGAAACGTGCAAGCAAAAATGGAATTGCGGTACATGAGGCAAAAACGTTTAAAATTTTAGAAGCTTGCAGTCCAAAGACATGCGTGTTGTCCCTGGAAATGAAGTACACAGATTACTTAGCGTGAATAGAATAAAGCACTCTTTGAACGTTTGGTTAAATGCGGCTCGAAGCTCTAGAGCGCTTTGAGCGGTCTGACTTGAGAGGAGCCTTACTGACCACTCAAAGAGCTATATATTTGCTAGTCCGTTCCATATTGGTGGCATTTTCCATCATGCAAATGAGACCACAGCAGATAAGGTCATCTCAGTTTGGTGCAGACCATATCATACCATCCCATGCCATTCTCAGCCGTGCCAGTTTATGCGTGTACATGGTCCAGCAGCATATGGCGGTAACATGCTGTCAGGGGAGCTTGTCTCCTAGCCTGGCCTTCCCGGCCCAGGGACAGATGGCGGCACACTGGGCCCCAAAGAGCAACTGTGCAGCTCAAGATACTTGGTCCACTCCATACTCCTACCTTGGCTCTTCCTGCCTTCCTGGTGGCCTCTTTTCCTACAGCGCCTCCTCACATGCCAAGACTCCTATGTATGCTGGTGAACTCTGATTTAATTGGGCTTCCATCCGAGCTGAATGGGAAAGGTCAAATTAAAGAGAATAATCTCAAAATCACAACATTTACACATTATCTGAGTTTATTCACTCGCCCGGGGCTGCAGTGGGTCTGGTAATAATAAAATGATTCCATACTTGGAAATAAAAGACTTACGGTAGCGCATGTTAAAATGTACAGTAGCGAGTGCACTGTGAAGTACTTAAAATGTAATTAGATAAATATTAGATTTGAAAGCATTTGAAATATCTAGTGCTATTTATCTTTGAAAATTAACTCTTATTTAAAACATGATCATTAATTTCAGCCATATATTTCATCTCTGCTGGCAGTTAAATTGGTTTGATATAACACCACAGTAAACACGTTATTCGTGAGCCTGTGTGTTTTTGTTTACAATCCCTGCTTTTCCTGGGAATTGGCCAACCTGAACCTCCTGCTGTGATCACACCCCGAGTATCTTCAGAGCCTAGACAGGCCCGCCTTTGTAGCTCATATATTTAAATCTGCCTTCTCAGCCTCTCAGACTGTTTGTAATAGCTCTGCTGTAAAGACTACAAATGCTTTCTGGGAAACGCCATCCAACTACATGTTTGGTTGTGCTTCAACTGTTTGAGAAGGATAAATAATAACCTGGCAGCAGGTTCTACTTCAGCTGGAACTGTAAATCTTTTGGCAGTTCAGCACACGCCTCATAAGTTTGAGTAGGTTAGCATCCAATCCCAAAGTGTTGTATAGTATAAAGAAACCAACACCTTTCCTGTGCTGTATTTTTAATTATTCCATGACAGCTGCTTGAAATGTCCAAACATTTATGTTTTTCTAGAATTATTGTTAGTATTTTGATGAATTTACAAAGAATTTGGACCAAATCTGTGAATTTCTGTCACAATGTGTAGAATTTAAGGACTCAAGGCAGACTCAGACTTTTTTGGCTTTTAAAATTAGAAAATATATTGTATGAGAGTGAACTGATGTAAATCATATTCAGAACACAAGAATATCATTCTTCCAGCTGCTGCTTTTAGGGGCCCCCACAGAAGATCATCTCCCTCCATCTCACCCTAACACTTACCCTCTGCATGTCCACTGTTCCTCCTCCCTGGCAGCTCCATCGTGAACATCCTTTGCCCAAAATATCCACCATCCCTCCTCTGCGTGTATGCAAACCATATAAACCTTGCCTCTTGGGCTTTACCTCCAAACTTCTCAGTCTGAGCTGTCCCTCTGATGGACTCATTTCTGATCCTGTCCATCCTGGCCACTCCCAACAAAACCTTGATATCTTCAACTCTCAGTCCCCAAACCATACATAGTAGCAGTAGAACCTTCCCTTTCTCTCTCGCTGCTATCCCTAACTCATTCACCTCTGCTACCTCCACTCCTTGCATCTTCGCCATTCCACCTGCCTCACTTTAATTCGCACACACGTACTCTGTCTTACTTCTACTAACTTTCATTCCTATTTGAGGGCACAGGAATAATACGTGGAGATTTGTGTTCAGAAACACAAAAAAACTGTAAATTTCTTGTCCAGAAATGTGAATCATTAGTCAAACACTACTGTGGGACTGCACTGGAAAAACAGCTGGATGATACTGAGGGCTTCCACAGCAGCAACCTGGCCAGCAAGCCACCCAGTAGGTAAGCATGAGCCAGAAATGGCCACCGTCTGGTGACTAGCATTAATCACCAGTGAATCTACTGTGGATGGCATCATTCCCTCAGACAAATGGAAAAAAAAAAATGTTAAAATGAGTAATGCTTGGGTGGCCCAACCAAGTAATGGCTGTGTGTTGGGAAACAGTGTGTTAAATCCCTGCTGTGCGTTCATGGCGTCAGCCTCCTCGCTCAGTTTGCATCGCTTTTGTCTTTACATTGTTGTTTGTTGCTTTGTCTCTGAAGCTTGTATCAGTATTGCAGTAGGTATCAGTCAACCTTTATGCTCCTGAATATTTTATGGATATAGTGATATTAGTAATAGTTGTAGTTGTCCATCTCCCCATGCTGAATGTGTACTCAAGTCACTACACTTGTACTCCGGCTCCTAAATTTACAAGCCTGCGGTCTAAGTATGGTTTGCTTCTTGACACATAGCTGAGGACAGCAGCCAGCAGAAATTCAGTCTTTTCAGCTAGTTTGGATACACGCTGCAGCGTACAGATGAGCTCAAGTTCAAGGACTCCTCTACTGTAAAAAGACCTGAGCGAATTCTCGGCGCTGACAGATCTCGGCTCGCTTCGCTCGCTGTGTTGTTCAGCTGCAACACAAAGACTTTGTCTTTGCACTCAACGGAGGAATCAATCTTAAAGTTTGACACTTTAAAACGCACACACATTTTTACAAACGTGCCGCACACCGTTACACACACATTTTTACCGCTGCTGAACTCTGTCTCACACAAAGGTGGGTTGTTTTTTTTTTTCAGCCGGTAGCAGAACTGATCCGTTCGATTTATGTGCGATTCAGCTGTGTAACCGTCTCTCCCACTCCGTCTTGACCTCCTGCCCTCTGTAAGAAATGCAGTGGTTTCTCTCCCTCACTTTCTCCTCTTTCTTTTTGTCCTCGCTGCTTCCTTTTTCTCTTATACAGCTTTATGACTCTTTACTCACTTTTCCTCTCACTGGCCGGCATGGGGTAAATGAGCATATCGATAGCTGTCTGCTCTATCTAGTGTTTCAATTCAGTCCAAAACGGAGTACAATTTCTTGTTCTGTTGAGACTATTTCTAAATGTATGAGCAGAATCTCAATGCGTTCATGTGGCACGCAGAATTAAAATTCAGATGGACTCCAGTCAGCTCTTCTGCCCGTCATCGAGACGTACACACATACACACTTCTCGTACACATGCAGGGCTCCCTGCTCATTACCCTATCTCCATTGCTACCCATCAGTAGCGCCACTTCTAGCAGCATACATACATCACCGGCATACAGCACACTCTGTCATGTGTGAAATGGGCTGTGGTTGATCCCTGCCCTGGGAGAGGAGAGACGAGTGTTTCAGCAGACAAGATGAGAGTGGCTTTCTGAAGAGGAGG
>VUQH01052456.1:2725-17887 GCA_015106775.1 Etroplus canarensis | reverse complement strand
AGGCGCTTGACAATGTAAGGTAAAGACCCTACAGTATTAGAGAGAAAACCCCAACAATCAGACCATCCCCTATGAGTAAGCACTTGGTGACTGTGGGAAGGAAGAACTCCCTTTTAACAGGAAGAGACACCTGGCAGATCAAGGCTCAGGGCGGGGCAGCCATCTGCCTCAACCACACATTTAAGTATGCCTACACTTTGAAGGTTAATTTAAAAGACACTCATATCAGCTGATGACTGTTTAGGAAACAGTCTTTTTTTAAGTGCTCTTTATCAGATTTGACTTACCATAGCTTGATGTGTGTGTGTGTGTGTGTGTGTGTGTGTGTGTGTGTGTGTCCTTTATACACTATTTGGACAAAAGTACGAGGCCAAAGATCTTAATAATTGCATTCAGGTGATTCATTCAGTCCTATTGCCACAGGTGTATAGAATAGAACACCGAGCTATGCAGTCTGCCTTTAAAAACATTTGTGAAAGAATGAGTTGTTCTAATGAGCTTGCTGAATTTGAGCGTGATACTGCAATATGATGCCACCATTGCAACAAGTCAGTTGGTGAAATTTTTTTCCCTCTTTAATACTCCACCATCAGCTGGGAGTGGTATTATTCCAAAATGTAATTGTTTAAGCAATCCAGAGCGGAGTGCTCTTCCGACTCAATAACTGTAGAGTTCCAAACCTCCTCTGGGATTAACATCAGCAGAAAAAACTGTGCTCCTGGAGCTTCATGGCATGGGTTTCCATGGCCAAGCAGGTGCATGCGAGCCTTACAACACCAAGAGTTAGAGGGAGTGGTGTAAAGCACGCCACCACTGGACTCTGGAGTAGTGGAAATGTGCCAATCACGCTTCTCTGGTGGACGAGTCTGGGTTTGGTGAAAGCCAGGAGAACATTACCTGCATGACTACACTGTGCCAACTGTAAAGCTTGGTGGAGGAGGGATACTACAGTGGAGTTGTTTTCTGGAGTTGTCCTGGGCTCCTTTGTTCCAGTGAAGGGAAGACTTAATGCTTCAGTTTACCAAAACATTTTGGACAATTACATGCTTACAGTTGTGTGGGAACAGTTTGGAGAAGGCCCTTTTCTGCTCCAGCATGACTGTGCCACAGTGTATAAAGCATGCTCATCAAAAGCATGGTTGGTTGAGTTTGGTGTGGACGAACTTGACTGGCCCACACAGAGCACTGACCTCGACCCCATCCAACACCTTTCTGATGAACTAGAACAGAGATTGTGAGGCAGGCCCTCTTGTCCAGCATCAGTGTCTAACATCGCAAATGCTCTTGTGGATGAATGGGCAAAAAGGAATTCCCACAGACACACTCCAAAAGCTTTCCCAGAGGAGTGGAAGCTGTTACAGCAGCAAACTGGATTTAGAATGGGATGTCATTAAAGCTCCTGTAGCTGCAGTGTGTAGGTGGCCCAATACTTTTGTCCATGTAGCGTATGTTTATCTTTGGATCTTGAAGAAATGTTTCCTGTTTATACCTTGACTCCCGCTTCATGAGATATGCCCTGAAAACAGTGAGATTAGGTTGTCTCATTATCCATGTATTAACCAACCTGTCAATTTAGGGTAGTGTAGATGCAGCTTTGTTTACATTCTGACCCTGGATTGTAGGTTTGGTAGCATGAAGAATTAGATCCAAGCCTTCCTACTCATTAATCATTATCCCACAGAGGAGAAGAAAAAAAAAAAAGAGCTCAGGGGAACTGAGCCGGGAATTTCCAAAAAGTGACATTTAACAAGACTTGGCTCATCAAATGCTGTACTTCCCCGGGGCTGACTAAACTGCAAATGTCAAGACTGCGCTGCGGCTGTGCGGAGTCTTAAAGCCTGGGCTGTTAGACTCAGTGTTTGCTTCTTCATTGTGTGGTCCTTCCTGGACTTTTGATCTGTGCCTTTGTGAGGATCGGTGCTGATTTACGGCACAGCGAGAGTGAAAAACACGTGTACGGCCAAAAAAAATCCACTTTAAAAATCCGGGCTTATTTCACGTCTCAAATGTTTGGTTTGAGCTGCGACGGACTTTAAAATGGGATTTTAGTTATTCATGTGCTTTCTTTTCAAAGGTTTCCCGTTTCTTGCCCACAGGGTCAGCTGATACTTGAGCCTTTGAGTTTTTGGTGCTTTGTTATTTCGGCATTAGCAGGTTCTTTGCAGTTGGCCGACCCGGCCGGCGCTGGGTCGATGGTGTTGTCGGAAATTATTGGCTGCGCTGTCGTTAGACCAGCGGAAGTGTATGTGAGTAGATGAGCCCACTTTCGAAAAGACAATAGTTCACCGTGATTTGGCCTGCTCCACTTACGTAATGATAGGAATGTATAAATGTGTTCACAAGACACGTTGGGGCATAATTACCTTAGATTCTATGCATAAATACAAACATATGTGTATGACTGGAGCTCTCCCCTGTGGGTGCCATTCATTGATTGAACCTGGCATTGATACACCAGCAAAACTGAGCACACAAATAGAGCGCCATAACACAGGGCGTTACATTTTTTCAGTTACATAACAAACAAGGAAAACAAGTTAAGTAAATGTCAGCTGTCACAGTGAGTTAACAGCGGAGAAACAAGCCATACCTGTCACTACATCAAATGTTGCCATCGTACTCTCAAAGTCTCCGGTTCGTATTAATAGGAGGAACTTTACATTCGTTTCTGCATCTCGTGTCCGTGGATGATGCCTGCTGACTTTAGTGCGGCTGTGATTTTTTTTTCCTCTGGCAACACAATTATGTAAAATTGCAGTTTTCTGGTTAAATGGATTGCAGTGAAACGCGACAAAGTGAAGCCATAGACTGTACGTAGAAGACGGACGCATCCACAGTGGCGTCATTAATTATGTCCCCAAAAAGCTGTGGGCGGGATATACCACTACAAATCCGCAAAAGCTTCGTGTCATCGAGCTAGCACAAAAACTAATTTGATTTTTGCCACAGTGACAGACCTTTGTGAGATTTGGAACTGGTTAAATTCTCAGCTATTTTGAAAGTACGGATTTGCCACTAGGTGGCCTTATCTGCAATTTGTATTTATTTATTTTACATTTCTAGCCACATCTGTGTGATTCTCCATCCAATGTGCACTGAACAAAAACCGAACTGACTGTAATATCAAAGATGTTCATGGTGACGCCATGTCGTGTCTGTTGCCGTTGCCGTTTGCTGGTGCTGCCACAGAAATCAGTAAAAGAGTACATTTTTAGACATATCTCTGTGACTATTCGTCCAATCTGCGCAAAACAAAAACCAAATTAATTCTGGGAGCATACACTTTGATGGTGGCACTGTGCCACCACCGCCATGGCTAGTGCCACCACAAATTTTTCGTGTAAACGCGATAATGCTGAAAGTATTCGATGGAGACTTTTGAATTCGGGCCCAGTGATAGACCTCCATGAGGTGTGGAACTGATTAGATTTTTAACCATTTTGAAATTGCAGATTGGCCAGCAGGTGGCATTTTCTGTAATTGTTTTCTTTTTCATTTATAGCGATATCTCTGTGACTTTTCGTCCAATGTGCACAAAGAAACCCTAACTGTGGGACCACAGACACTTGTGGTGACACCATTTCCATCTGCTGTTGCCGCTGCTGGTGATCGGTAAAAAAATAAATAAAAATCAGGGATATTACGGAATCAGCTTTGCTGCTGCACATGTTGGTTCTTAATCATCAAATTTCCATTAAAAATAGAATAGCGTGACATCGTGTCAGGTGTGGTCTGGTCAGGTCAGCATTCATGAAGAAATTGGGGCTTTTTAGGGATATACCTTTAGTGGTCACATGGCAACCGCCGGGAGCTAGTTAAAAAAAAAAAAAAAATGTTAGTCTCCCTGTAGTGTGGTGGTTTACACATTCGCCTTACAACTGAAAGGTCCCTAGTTTGACTCCAGGTGGGGGCGCAAGACCCGCTCACCATGGAGGGTTGCGTCAGGAGGGGTATCTGGCATAAACCCGCTGCCAAATTACCAATGCTGATTAATCCGCTATGACGACCCCTTGGGGAAAATATGAGGGAGCAGCCTAAGGTACATTCCAATTACACGTTAGTCCCAGTGGCACCACCTCTGTGAAAGCAAAGGTTGTGGCAGGTTGCTCATTTGGGGAATTCAGGCGTGTGTTGACAAAATATTTTAAATCTTTCCAAAAATTGATATCCCAGCAAATTCACCTTAAGGTCAGACCATGCAAAATACCCAAGAGTAACATCTCAGACCTACAGGCCTTGGTTACCATGTTAAATGTTAAAGTCCATGACAGTACAATTAGAAAAAATCTGGACAAATTTGGCTTGCTTGGAAGGGCTGTCCGGAGAAAGTCTCTTCTCCCTAAAAATAACATGGCAGCATTGATTAGGTTTGCAAAGTGGCATCTGAATGAACCCCAAGAGTTCTGGAACAAAGACCTTTGGACAGATGTGACCAGAGTGGAGATGTCTGCCTATAAGGCACAGTATTATGTTTGCCAAAAAAACAAATACAGCATATCAGCACAAACACCTCATACCAACTGTCAAACACGGTGGTGGATGGGTGATGATTTGAGCTTGTTTTGCAACCACAGGACCTGGGCACCTCGCAGCCATTAAGTCAGCCGTGAACTCCTCTGTATACCAAAGTATTCAAGTGTCAAACACCCCAGTAAATCTACAACAGAATGGCTAAAAAAGAATGGAGGTGCTTTAATGGCCCAGTCAAAGTTCAGACCTCAGCTTGATTGAAATGCTTTGGTATAGCCTTAAGAGAGCTGGGCATAAATGGACAGCAAATCTCAATGAACTGAAGCAATGCTGTAAAGAAGAGCAGGCCAAAATTCCTCCACAGTGATGTGAGATGTTGACAAAGTCATACAGAAAACCTTTACCTCAAGTGATTGCTGCCAAAGGTGCTTCTACAAGCTATTGTGTACATAGTTTTTTCAGAGGACTGCGTAGAGTCCGGTGAAAACTTTCCACGCAGTTCAAAGTAAAAGTCCATTTATAAGCTGTTGGGGGCTCAAATTCCACATTCTTCCTCAGCACATGGAGTTTGCTCAGTTGGCATGGAAGCATAGATAGTACCCAAAGGACTTTGGTCTGTGTTAGTTTAAAAGTTCTCATCTTTGATTGCGTGATGCCATTTAAATGTTCCAGAACAACTTCTGAACTTGGAGTGAGACAGTTTTGTTGCCAAGGTCAGAAAGAAATGCTCACTCACACCTGTTTTAGTTGTACTTTACAAGCAACGCAACCCTAGCTCTTGTAAGGCACTGATCCAGGTTTCCCCTGGATCTGAAGAGGAGCAGTCTTACCTGGGCAGTGTTGTAGTGACCTTTGAAAAGTCTGGATCAGGCCCTTGGATTTCCAGTGAATAACGACATATTTGTGACAACATTTGCTGTGTTTCACTCAGGGACAGATTTTGCACGCATACTCACCAAGTGACACAACAGCTGCACGCAGAAGAAGCAGGCCAGCAGACATTCTTAGCATCAGGCTTTCATGTGTTTGTTCCATCCTTCACGGCCTTTTCCCATAAATTCCCAGCATGTCACTGGCTGCTTCCATGGGGAAAAGAACACTCCGTCATTAGAGTCATCACCAGGCTGAGATATCAGATTTACGATGTGGAAAAAAAACACACTGAGGTGCTGTTGAGATTTAGCTCATCGCTTACTCAGATCACTTTAGGATCCTTTGGAAGCGTCTCGTGTGCAATTCCCTGTAGTGTCACACCTCGTTCTTTTGTCTTGCGGTGCTGTCGCTTCCAATTTGAGCGCGGTCTTATTGGACCATGTGGGCCTAATGAGTGAGGTGATGTCACCAGTGGACTGAATGGTGATGTAATGAAACTTGGCTGGTTTAACGCGTTAAATACTCTTCTTTAAGAGGGGTGAAATGTGCTAAACATCACATACACAAAAAGCCCAGAAAATAAGGCTACAAAGGTTAGTCTCTGGCTCTTTTATTTATACTGTAATGCAAATTTCACATTAATGTGTCAGCTTCGATTTTCTTGACACGGCTTTCTGATTAGTTTGACCTGAAAAGTGGTTTAGGTTTGGAAGGATTTTGCTGGTGACTTTTCTAAAATTTATGAGCTACATTGCAGCCGCATGAGGTAGAGATGGTCAGCACGTTAAATGAACAAAAGATGGATTAGCTGAATAAGAATCACAGCTGTGTTGGTCATTTCTAAAATCCAAATAATTCTGAAGCCCACTTAAAAAATGATTAAGCTGTCTTTACCATTAGCCATGTGACCATGGACATTCTTGGCTTTGAAAACAGTAGTTTGATAAAATATTAATAAAAGCAGCTGAACCAACTGGAGGCTTTGAGTTAAGATTTTATTTTTGTTATTGTGCCTCCGCCTCAGAGGTATTACGTTTTCGGGCTGCCCTTCTGTCCATTATAAATCTTGTTACCACTGCAGGAGCTGATTTGTTTGCTGGATCCCTTTTGAACTTTGTGTGGTTAATACCTGTGTTGGGTAGAACATCTGATAACATTTATGAGATAGTGGGTTGAAAGGTCAAGATCACACAGGGTAAGATTTAAGGTGGAGGCATACTGACTGAGTTCTGAGCATTTCATCAATTTGTTCCTTCGTCAAAGTGCTTACAGAAGCGCCTGTTGAAATTTCAGGCCTTATCAGAACATGATAGGAAACCATCACTCTTTTGATAACTAGTTTAGGCCTTTAGTCTAGACTGAAATATGCAGACTTCTGCTGACCGGATCGAAAGTTGTCTTCATGAAAGTTAATGTAGATATTTATGAATTCCTCAGTGGTAGAGTCCTGATTACTGACTTCTTTGTTCAGTTACTCAAAGAAAAATTCCAACCTCTACAAAACAGATTAACACCAACATTTGGTTTAGACCAAGTAGTTTTCATTATTCTGTCCTCTGAATTGCTGTTATCTAGTGACTGTGGAGGCCACTTAAGTACACTGAAGTCATTGTCATGTTCAAGAAATCGGTTTGAGATTATTTAAGCTTTGTGACATGGTGAATTGGTCAGGGATAATCTCATTACCACCACACTTTGACCATGCTTCTGTGGTTGATCTCCATGATGGGTGGATGAAGTGATAACATTTTGGAGGTGCATGCATCTGCCTGTGCTTCTGTTACTAAATTCACCACTACAGGAGCTGACTGGGCTGCTGGATCTTTTCCAGACTTTGTGTGTTTAATACCTATGATGGACAGAACATCTGATAACATTTATCAGATTGAGGTAGGCATTTAATTTTCATTAGTCTGTGAAATACAGCCAACCTTTGGCTGCTCCCTTGTTTGGGAAATTTGGGATAAAAATTGGGGATTTGGATAAAAGTGCCCTTGCGCCTACTGCCGTACTGCGGGCACGGCTATAAACTCAATTTGCTTTGTTTTCCGTACTTTCTTCCACAGCCATCTGAGCGATCATAAACATCGTTTTCACCGCCACCACTCCTCCAGCAGTCTTCATGGCAGCTTCAATCACAACCACGTCCATGACACCAACCAGCCACTGGTGGCTGAAGAACACGATGAGCACCAGGAACACAAAGGGCCAGTGTACGACCCCAAACAAGATGTGTTTGTTAGCCTATTTGTAAGCTTCCAATTTTCCTCTCCCATTTTTTATGTCTTATATGTTTGCCATTATCTTGGTAATTCGTTTTATTTACACACCTCATTTGATTTTTTTTTAAGAGGCTCGTGACAGAGTTGTAGAAATATGGCATCTGGACAATAAAAGACTGTGACATAGTTGAAACAGCGCAGGCACACAGCACACTAAATTTGTTTTACCAAAGCCAACGTGAGTGATTAAGTAGCTTTGACAGGATTCCACCAGGATAATTGGACTCAGCTATCTAAATGGACAGAGATTAAAGGGACCCTGAGCTGTCTTGTTCTAGTTTATGGTTTGCATTAAGTTCTAAGAATCACCAGTAAGCATAGATTTAAGCATGGTTACACAAAATTCCTGATGTGAGGCCCGTGGCTCTCACGTTGTCCTTTGAAACGCCACTTGATGAGGTCAGAAGTCATGTAGGTAGTTCTTGAAGTCGGAGAACACGAGCCTCCCCGTGCCACATGTGTTGAATTATGTTCTTAGTCAGCCTACAGGTGTTTCTAGTTAAAGCTTCTTGATATGTTAACTGCGAAAATTTAATGTCCTGCCCCCACCCCCGGGCTTGAAATGTTGGCTAATTTAAAGCAGCCTATTAAAAAATTTTCTTTAGCCATAAAGAAGCAGTGATGCACGTGTGTGGTTTAACATGAGATGGGACTCTTAATACCTACGTTCCTGCAGTTTTAAGAATAATTTCACATTATTAGTACAATGTTCTGTTATAGTATCAGATCACTCTGGCCAGACAATAACGTGGGCAATATTTGTACTGTTCTTCCTCCAAGAAATCTCTCCATCCTCTGCCGGAGACTCATCCAGCCACAGCCAGATCTATGAAACTCCTCGCCAAGATTCCTAAAGATGCTGAGGCTGTCGTTGTTTTAGTCGGTAAGCTTTGGCGACACAGTGCATTAGCTAGAGGAATTATGTCTTCTGTGTTTTTATTCACCACTAGGAGACTGATTTGATCATTGTAACTTCAAATATATGTATATACTTCCCACTAATGGCACTTATTCTAAATAATGATTAGCTTAATGTTTTTCTTCAAATCAGTAAAATATATTTTTTCATCTTTTCCTGCAAGGCTGTGTTGAGTTTCTGGAGCAGCCAGCCATGGCCTTTGTCAGGCTGAATGAGGCGGTCCTTCTGGAGTCGGTGCTCGAGATTCCCGTCCCCGTTCGATTTATTTTTGTCCTTCTTGGCCCCAGTCAGTCCAACGTGGACTATCATGAGATTGGCCGTTCCTTCTCCACTCTCATGTCTGACAAGGTAGTCAAAAAATCTCACTATAAGGCTCAAAGACTTGTCATTTTTGCTGATTACCAAAATCGACTAAACTAAAATGGCCTTGGGTCCTGGAAGTAGGAAGTTGACCCCCTTTTGTAATCAGAATGGCATTCTGTGATTCTGGCGATTCTGTTTTGTTGTAGAACTTCCATGAGGTGGCATATTTTGCTGACGACAGACAAGACCTCCTGAATGGCATCAATGAATTCTTGGACTACAGCATCGTCATTCCGCCCTCAGACGTGGAGGGCAAAGACCTCCTGAAGACAGTGGCTGACTTCCAGAAGCAGATGCTGCGCAAGAGAAAGGACAGAGAGCTAAAGAGGCAGCAATCCTTAACTGGAGTAGAGTTGGAAAACAAAGGTAACTCCTGTCAGAAATCTGTTTCCTGTCATTACTAGCAATCTGATGTGTGCTAACACGGTGCCACAATCTTCCCAGGAGTGGACATCCAGATAAACTTACCTCAAGGTCAAACAGTAACCCAAGAGCCGCATCTCAGACTCTACAGGCCTCAGTCAGCATGTTAAATGTTAAAGGTCATGGCAGTACAATTAGAAGAAGCCTGAACAAGTATGGCTTGTTTAGAAGGGTTGTCAGAAGAAAGCTTCTTCTCTCTAAAAAGAACATGACAGCACAGCTTAGGTTAGCAAAGTTGCATTTGAACAAACCACAAGACTTCTGGAACAATGTCCTTTGGACAAATGAAAAAGGTGGAGATGTTTGGCACAGCCTCATGTTTGGCAAAAACGAGTGCAAACACCTCATACCATTTGTCAAACACGGTGATGGAGGTGTGATGATTTGAGCTTGTTTTGCAGCCACAGGACCTGGACACCTCGCAATCACTGAGTCCAATGTGAGCTCTTCTGTATACCAAAGTATTCAAGAGTCAAATGTGAAGGCGTCTGTCTGACGGCTGCATCTTGTCCCAGACTGCGTCACGCAACAGGACAATGATCCTATGCACCCCAGTGAATTTACAACAGAATGGCTGAAAAGGATAAGAATCAAGGTGCTGCAATGGCCCGGTCAGAGTCCAGACCTCAACCTGACTGTAATGCTGTGCTGGGCCCATAAGAGAGCTGTGCGTAAATAAATGCCTGCAAACCTTAATGAACTGAAACAATGCTGTAAAGAAGAATGGATCAAAACTCCTCCACAACGGTGTGAGAGACAGCAATAGTTTGAAGCAATCAAGCTAAACGTGGTTTTACAAGCAAATGAGTCATGGGTGTACTTGGTTTTTCCCAAAAATGCACAATGTCCAGCGAAAAACCTTCAGATTTACATGATTGTATTTTTATACTCATATTCATATTTGTGTTGAATTAGCAGGATACTAGTTTAGGTATTTTAATCGATAAAATTTACAAAGTTTATGGTAATGAAGTAAGTGTTTATTCTTAGTGAGTTTGTGTTTATTTATAGCATTTGTGACTCAGTGACTCAGGTTAGCCCAGGTGAAGCCTAGCAGACAAGTAGCCAAGTAGCTCCCGGCTACAGCCGACTGTGTCGGTAGCCACCTGTCAGTCAAAGCAGCCATGGCCCTAATAATGCAGACATTAAAGCCTTGATTTCAAAAAACCTCTTTGTTTAAGAAAATTACTTTAAGCAATGTGTTTTTATGCCAGACTGAAAGCAAAGATGTAAAGTTGGCCATTTTAACATGGGAGTCTATGAGGATCGATTCACTTTTAAGGCCAGCCCCAAGTGGCCAGTAGCGGAACTACAGTGGCTTATTTTTCAGCGCTGCTGATTAAGGTTTGGTTTACATATTTAAAGTAAGACCGAGTCTATATTTAGAATTAGATTTTTGGTATTTACACTTGCATTAATCATTCCGTCTGTAATGTTTTTTTCCTTAAAAGATGCCTGTTTTGTTCCTTAAGTTTTACTACTACTGTCTGTACCCCCCCCCACACTCAGAGGTGAGTCCAGAAGAGGAAGAGGAGGGAGAACAGGACGTGGACCCGTTAAAGCGCTCGGGGATCCCGTTCGGAGGTTTGATCCACGACATCCGCAGGCGCTACCCGCAATATGTCAGCGACCTAAAAGACTCCCTGGACATGCAGTGCGTCGCTGCTGTTATTTTCATCTATTTTGCTGCACTGTCACCCACCATTACCTTTGGAGGGCTGCTGGGTAAGGAAAACTATAGACGACTTCAAAAAAATGCATTTCACGTCCTCATCTACTACACCTGATTGATCTGCGTCTGTGTGGCTATTTCCCAATACAGGAGAGAAAACAGAGGGCATGATGGGAGTGACTGAGCTCATTGTTTCCACTGCAACTCTTGGAGTTATATTCTCGCTGCTTGCCGGTCAACCCCTTCTCATCATCGGCTTCTCTGGCCCCTTACTGGTGTTTGAGGAAGCCTTCTATAAGGTGTTTATGCAGAGAAACAGAGAAAAATATGCTTACAGTTAATGTACCGTCCCTCCTCGGAATATATCCCACATTTTTCCCCGCCACCGGCTGACTAATGTGTCTTTTGACTCAGTTCTGTCAGGCCTACAACTTTGAGTACCTGACTGGTCGAGTGTGGATTGGCTTCTGGCTCATCTTCATCGTCCTGGTGATCGTTGCAGCCGAGGGTAGCTTCCTCGTCCGCTACATCTCGCCCTTCACCCAGGAGATTTTCGCTTTCCTCATCTCCCTGATCTTCATCTATGAGACGTTCTCGAAACTCTTCAAGGTGGGAATTTGAGCAACGATATGTTTTCGTGCATGCGCCAAAGAATCTGGTGTAAGCCTACAAGAAGCTAAAAAAACCAGTCCGTATTAACAGATCGGCATTCTTATACTTTTCCAGGTGTTTAAGGAACATCCGCTGATGGCGATGTACCCCACTGACTCCACTGAGTTTCACAGTTACGACGGCCCTGTTTTCAACCAGCCCAACACCGCTCTGCTGTCTCTGGTGCTCATGATGGGCACGTTCTTTGTTGCATTTTTTCTCAGGAAGTTCAGAAACAGTCGCTTCTTAGGTGGCAAGGTAATAATCTCTCTGGGCTGTTTGTCATTGGCACTAACTGCTGTGGGAAAGTGTCAAAACTGCTGAGGGATTGTGCACTGTCCCTTGAAAGCACAAGGGCCCCTCTTTGACTTGCTCTCTAGCACTCCTAGTGGTGAAAAACTACACACTGTGCCGTTAAATGTAGTTTTAGTTTAAAAAAATACTGTAGTGTTTCTTTGTGTCCCAGTTGTGTTTTCTTTCCAAAGGACACAAATCAAAGAAGCTGCAAAGAAACTGGGGATTTTTTTTTTAGCTGTGTAAATTTACATTAAATACTCAAATGCTCAAAAAATGAAGGGAACTTGACCATCACAGTATAACGCAAAGTCATTTATACTTAAGGGATATGAATCTGTCCAGTTAGGAAGCATAACCCATTATGAATCCATTTCACCTGCTTTGGTGCAAATGAAAGTGACAACAGGAGTACCGGAGAGGAAACAATAAGGCAACCCCCCCCCGCCCTCCTTATCCCTCCTGGCTAATATTTCTCTATTTTTAACTTCCTGTTAGTGTCCTTGTTAGTGTCTGTGGCGCCTGCAGCCCATTCTGGTGGGACAGGTGGTCCAGCTTGATTGGCATTCGCCAGAAAACACCAGAACTGCCGTCGGC
Organism: Etroplus canarensis; assembly: GCA_015106775.1. Taxonomy (NCBI): domain Eukaryota; kingdom Metazoa; phylum Chordata; class Actinopteri; order Cichliformes; family Cichlidae; genus Etroplus; species Etroplus canarensis. The sequence goes on along the minus strand of VUQH01052456.1, from coordinate 5,343 downwards.
GTCCCGTTCTCTTCATAGAGGTTCACTCTGAGCAGAAGTGAAAGAGTCTGGAGACGCCGTGGCGAATGTAGCGCTGGCTGCGACAACACCCAGCACGAGTGGTTTGGCGGTGGGTCTGCGATGGTAATCTTTATTAATGATATAAGGGAAAACAGTTGGAAAGAAAAACATATCTGTGCCAGTATTGCTTATTTAATTACAATACTTCGGCTTCCATGTTTGCCACAAAAGAGACAAATGGCTGCCAGGTTGCAAAGAAAAGTTCAGTTGAACCTTCAGTAAAACAGTGGCTCTCGTTGTGACAGCTTTAATCCAGTGTCCATACGTTGGAGGTGAGGAGTCCCTCTATATGAACAGAGCGGGCCTGCTCCCCAGAAGTGAGCTCAAGTCAGTGATGTCAGTTTGAGCCCTGATTAGATTTACATTCGGGGGAGTTACCCCGGATTGGGGCAGCGTCACTGCAGACGCTGCCCCAATCCGTCTGAGCGGGAGATTGACAGACAGATTGGGGCAGCGTCTGCAGTGATGCGGACGTTGTACCGATCTGTCGTGGTGAAGAGGGAGCTGAGCTCCAAGGCAAAGCTTTCAATTTACCGGTCTGTCTACGTTCCTACCCTCATCTATGGTCATGAACTTTGGGTAATGACCGAAAGAATGAGATCGCGAATACAAGCGGCCGAAATGAGCTTTCTCCGCAGGATTGCTGGGCTCACTCTTAGAAATAGGGTGAGGAACTCAGTCATCCGGGAGGGGCTCAGAGTAGAGCCACTGCTCCTCCACATCGAAAGGAGCCAGTTGAGGTGGTTCGGGCATCTGATCAGGATGCCCCCTGGATGCCCCCTGGACGCCAGGTGTTCCAGGTGTTTCAGGCACGTCCCGCTGGGAGGAGACCCCGGGGAAGACCCAGGACATGCTAGAGAGACTATGTCTCCCAGCTGGCCTGGGATCGCCTGGGTGTCCCCCCTGAAGAGTTGGAGGAGGTAGCTGGGGAGAGGAAAGTCTGGGCTTCTCTGCTCGAACTGGTGCCCCCGCGACCCGGACCCCCGGAAAAGCGGTAGACAACGAGACGAGAGGCGAGACGGGAGTTACCCCGGGTAGTCATAGATGGCGCCACAATCTGTCCACAAATTTTTGAAAAAGGTTTAAAAATAAAATACCGTAAGTTTGATAACTTCGGACGTGACCAAAACGTATGATACGCAGTCCCAAAATACTGTTTACAACAGTCGCATATATGGTTAAGATGACTCTTAGCTTCAGCTGATCTGACTTCAGATTCATGAAGCCAGTGCACAATCTTAAATCGAATAACAGCGTTTAAGACAGATAGAGGATGAATGTATTATTTGTGCAGCTTTATGCCGTATTTCATCCAATATCTGTTCTCCAGTGACGTCTTCCCATCTGTCTTTTAAAGAGTCTAAAACCACAAGCTTATGAACATTAGGTCATTTAGAGATCGCACTTATTGTTCTTCGCCCACACTGAACTCGGGGACAGAATCTAACAGAGATGATGGAGAGTTGGAAGGAGCCGTTGCAAGGCTCGCTGCGACTCCCAGCACAGTCTCAGTAGCATGGAGGGGATGTCACGGGGTGGGCCGTTACACGAGGAGAGCCGGACAAGAGCGTCAGCCAGAACCCTACAAAAGGACCTCCAGTGGGGCGGCAGTGGCTCAGGACAGAGGGTTGCGGAGGCCGCCGGTTCAAGACCGACCTGGACCTGGGGGCCTACAGTACTTGGGACCTGCCAATTCAAGAACCCACACTGGACCAACGCATACGTTGGTGGACTGAAGACCAGACCAGAGAAAATGATGGCTGAGGCGCCTTCGAGCTCGGTTAGAATCGGTATTTAAAAAGCCCTCTTCATCACGCCGTTCACATTTCAACATCATGAGACCAAGACGACGCCTAGCAGTTGATCAGCAGCACCTCGCCATCGTGGAATTTCACCCAAAAGCCAAACATCCTCAACTTTAATGTAATTTCACTGTACGTTCTTACTCATATGCACTTTTCTGACCAAACTGTCTGACAGAGAGAGAGTCAGGGCACTGTTGGCTTCTCCAAAGGATTCGCCTCCCCAGACCATCGCTGACTTACTGCTGGGTGATGCTGCAGGCAGCCTGAAGTTCCCTCCAGACTCGCGCTCATGCTCGTACAAATATCTTTGTCTACACACTAACATGATTATGTTGAACTGTTCTGTTATGTAAACACGTTTGGAAGCTTTCATTTTACCCACAAACTCCACTGCTGCCTGTTTGAGGTCTGTCAGTATCAACTCAGAAAATACCCTAAGACTGTGGTCAAAACAGTTCAAATTAGCATTATTATCGCATCCGGCAGCGAGTGTCTCCCTGCTGTCTGACTTGTTTTCTGATTTCTGCTCAAGTGGTGTTTCCGTCTGTGAGATCTGAGCTGTATTATCGCTGTGTCTGCCTTCATTTTCCCAGGCCAGAAGAATTATCGGTGACTTCGGCATCCCGATCGCAATCTTAGTCTCAGTATTGGTGGATTACTCCATTACTGACACTTACACACAGGTGACTTCACTCCACGGCAAATGAAGCACATTTTCATCAGTTCTAATAAATCTGTTTTCTGTATTAAAAT
>VUQH01052452.1:0-11912 GCA_015106775.1 Etroplus canarensis | reverse complement strand
ACTGTTAAAAAAAACACATGAATACATGAACCTGCCCAAAAAAGGAACGATGAGACAATAAAGGAGAACGTAATGATTGAAATTCTTTTTACCCATACAGCTGATATCTGTATATGTGATTATGTCCACTAATTAATTACTGTAAGTTGAATCATCCATTGCTGTATGTTCGCTGTGACTTGCTGCTCTCTGCTGGTATAATATTTCTCTTCATGTTGAAAATCTGGTTCACTTCCTGCTGCCTCTTTCTGTCTCACCCACTGTGTTTGCACAGAGGCGGAGAGCAGCTGCTACACCTACACTATCACTTATTCCATCTGTACCACACAATTAATGCCATAGTGAGTGGATAGTGCTGTATTATGCAAGTATGAGGCAAAACACCTAGGTGTCTTACTCACAAGTGACTTAAACCTTAAGCGTCACATTGAAGCAGCTGTCCTACACAAAAATGTTTGCATTACAATGTACGCAGAGCCATTTACATGTGCCCTGATGGAAATTTGCCTGGTACCGGCATTTTGCAGAGATCTTGCTTGACACTGGCTGGGAAAATACTGAATGCGTTGGATCACGGCTGTGTAATATACAACAGGACTATGGGTGAGTTCAGACAATATCTGGTGATCAGGCTTGGTGACCAGTGTTTGGCGAGCTTCCCATAGTCTGAGCGTGGTTGGTGCTTTGTCCCAACGGTTGAGTGATAATGGGACTTTAGCTGTGTGTTTTAACTTCTGTATTGTTTTCTTTTTCTTTTCGTTTTGAGACAATTAATTAAATAAAGAATTTTTAAATTAAAAAAAGTTAAATATTTCCCCACCATGCCTCTTTAAAAAAAGATCTCAAAAGGACCAACCCCCTTAGATGCCTACATTTCCCATGAACTGTCTGAAATCGAAGCTCGCGAGATTTCAAACGTAGTCAACACGTTCGCGGCTGCGCAATGTCATTCGAAAACTCGCACGGTGAGGGACGCCGCGGTGGAGAAAGACAACGCAGTGAACAAAGCACACAATGGCGACGGCGGCGACGACGGCAGGCGGAGCGGGCTCAGGCGGACCGGCCACTGGTCCGGTCGGGGGATCGACCGCAATGGGACGAAAGAAGGACGGCGGTCCGTCTACGAAATTCTGGGAAAGTTCAGAGACGATATCCCAGCTGGAGACGGTGCGGCTGTGGATCGGAAAGCACTACAAGAAGGTTAGCTCCGCTCCTCCATTGATTTGTATGAAGGCCCGCGTCCCGCTGGCACAACGTCCTGCTCGTGTCTTCGTCAGCTGCAGCCACACACAGCCGACTAGACTCTGTTTGTGCGCATTTATCGGTACTTTAACTGTTATGAAGGGGTGCACGGTTAATATAGTGTCCATGGCCCGCTTAAAAAAAGACGTTTGTTTATCAACTAGCTGTGTGCACCGTTAGCTGGCTAACTGCTCATTCTGTTTCTGCTAATATCAGGCTGAGGAGGGAACTGTTTACAAACGAGCGGGAGGTAGATTGTGTCTCTGCTGTATTTATGAGCGGATGTGTTAAACTTTTCTCGTTTAAAAAATTTAGGCCAAACTTTCCTTTTAGTTTTCCTAAAGGCCCGGGAGGCTAACCCGTGTGTAAGCCGCGGGACGTTTCATGTAGAGCTCATAATATTAAGAAAAGTAAGCCCTCCAGTATCCAGTCAGGAGGACAAGCACCGCATCACTCCCTGCTTTCTGCGAACACAGCCCCGTTTAAAGCTGAAGAGCAGTCGCTGATGGGATTTGTCAACACAGCAGAATACCAGACTGTGCAGGCTACACTCGCCCACTAAGTTAGCCAAACAAAGAGTGCTTTCCTCTCCTCACTCCGTGCTCCCATTCAGTACCACTGACAGGCTGGGGTCGCTCAAGTTCAAGAAATTAGACTAAATCAAACAGCATGCACCAGAGGTTGTGGATGCAGTTTTGCAACGCAGAAACATACCAGAAAACTTCATATAAAAACTTCTTCACTTCACTCTATCATAAGTGGATCTCTTCCATGTTGCAATAGCAGGATCAGTGTTTTTTAGTTTGTTTAAGTGTGGAAAAATGATCAGAGCAATGGAAACGCTTCCAGTTTTAAGCGCACCTTGCTCTTATTTACACTGAAAACGCCCACAGGTCTACAGTTCCTCCTGAAGTTATGGACATGCATCTTGGGGAAAATGTTCTCCACCAGTTTTATGTCATAGTCTTTGATGAACGTAGTCTCAGTAAATGGTTTGCCATGTGTAGTGGTTTGTATGATATCTCCATAGCTTGCTTTGGGTGTATTTTCATTTGAATCATGTTCCTGCATGAACAACTGCTGTTGCGTGGCCACACCAGCTTTGAGTTGCTTTACTTTTTTTAGTATACTCTCTGTACTGAGTACTCATTGAACTCCTCATGCACGACAGTACTTGCCTGGCAAATTAAGCAAACACAATTGTTTCAGGTTTCAGTGAAAAAAAATTTGCAGTTCCCATCTCTCCTGAAAGGAGCACCCATGCTATCAGCGTTTCTCATTTTTAAAACTGCCAAGTGGCAGAAATTATCCAGATTATAACGTAGATCACATGTTGCTACTTGTCCCCCGATGTCACGGGCCAGACTTTGGACTTATCTCCTGTAGCTATAACATTCATGACATTGGCAAATGTTTTTCTTTTTTGTGTCTAATACAATTTTTACTGATTAAGTGTTAATAAATAGTGTGTTGAGGAGCCGGAAAAATAAGAAAATAAGCTAACAATAAAAAAAAAATCTGCACCATTAGGCAGGGATGCACCAGTATATTGGCACAACATCAGTGTCAGCCTTGCTGATTGTTGGTTATACTGGCAAGTAAGAGCTGACTTCAGAACTTTTACAGTGAACATCCATCCATTCCATCCCTTGTCATTTATGCCATTGATCCAAGTCTGAGTCACAGGGTCAGCAGTCTAAGCAGAAATGCCCAGACCTTCCTTTCCATGCCCATGCCAGGTGAGAGAGATATCATGAGAGCAGTATTTTAAGAAATAGCAATATGCATTAGCTGTTGGCAAAATTGTAGCATAAACCTGTATTGTTATTAGAGTTGGGCGATTTGCTCCATAGTCCAGTCGTCCTATCATCCCCTTTTGATATTGTATAACTAATAGTATCACTTCTGGGCCAAGAGAGTAATGTACATGCACCCCTTAGGGTAGTGGCCATCCACCATCTGTAATTCATAGTGTGTGGCCCAAATGCAAAAAGCTCAACATGGCAGGTGAGAATCGCACACACTGGAAATGCCTCATTTCCAGCATGAAGAGACTTTTACATGTTGAAAGACAACATTAAATGATTTAGCTTTACCGTAATTAACACAAGTGGGTGGATATCTGCGGTAGAGCTAAAACAGTAAAAAGTCATATTTGATGTCTCTTTTTTTTTTAACCATAGACCTTAAGCTCTGCTATATGATCCAGTTTGTTGCCTGTGTAAAATAGCTCACCTGTCCTGCACTCTTCACCATGCACCTCCCTGCATACAGCAAGTTTTTCACCAGTAAAAATTGGGGGGAAAGTTTTGGAGACGAGATAAAACGCATCTGCAAATGCAGTCATGTTGTTAAAAAAATCAATTCAACAGTCCTCTTGTTTTCTGTCATTTGATGATAACCACAGAGCAGTGTAGCCGCTCCACAATCACACGTTAAGTTATGAGGATGCTGAAGTCCCAGCATGAACTGTGTGCTTGCACCCGGGCACACCCGGACATGTCTGTGTTTCCAGGGACTGTTAAGTGCGGAGATGTGACATGACACTCTAGAGGCAGATTCTATTTATTATGAATATCATAATGATGCCAATAATAATTTAATGCATCAGTGGAGAAATGAGCCAAAAATCGCCTTGATTGACGAGATGTTGCCATCACTTTGATTTTTGCCGATTACTAACCTCATTGTCCCTTAGCACAACTCTGATTGTTAGCAGCTTATAATTTAACAATCAATGAATCCCTTCTTGTGATGTCTACATAGATGCAGCTTAAACCCCAAATTTCAGTGCTTATTTCAAATCGTATCATGGCAACATACTGGAAAAAAGCATATGTGGCTGCTCCCTTGTATTTTTCCCCCAAGGAATCACCACAGTGGATGAATCTGCATAGGTGATTTGGTAGATATTTTACACTGGTTGCCCTCCCTGAGGTCAGTGGGAGGGACTTGTGTCTCCACCTGGGCTCAAACCAGGGATCTTTCAAGGTGAATTTGTAAACTACTGCGCTAAGAAGATGATGTAATGGCAACATACTATTAAATGAAAAATCCTGTCTGTGTATATCAGTCTCACTGCTGTGTGTTAATGAATGCTTTCATATTTGCCACCTTTCAGTACGTCCAGAATGACTCCCCCTCCAGTAAATCCCTGGCGGGCCTTGTGGTTCAACTGCTGCAGTTCCAGGAAGACGCGTTTGGGCGAAGGGTCAACAATCCTGCTCTTACCAAGCTACCTGTAAGCACAAGTATTATATTCTAATAAAACCACCATCATATCTGCACCCTGAATGGGTAAAACCCTCATGTTGTTATTGCTCTCTTTATGTCATCAGGCTAAGTGTTTCCTGGATTTCAAAGCAGGAGGTGCTCTCTGTCACATCTTGGGATCTGTCTACAAGTTTAAAAGCGAGCAGGGCTGGTGAGTTCACTTGTGTGACTTAACATGGGTAGATGGATCCCCAGCGTAAATCCTCCTCTTGAAATCCCCGCTCTTAGAAATATTGATCTTAGAAAACCTATGGTTCCTTCAGACTCACTTCTGCATTTTTCAATGTTACAAAAATGTTTTGTATTTTTGGATCTGTGAAGATAAAAATGTTACCCTTAAATTTCAGTTTGCATCAGTCCCCATTAACTGTAGAATATTAAATCCCTTTTTTATTAGATTTAGTTTTCAAATTGAACATTTGACCTCACATGTACTGTGTGTCACAGTATTTTTTTCTGTTGTCTGTGCACCACTCTCAGGCGGAGATTTGACCTGCAGAATCCCTCACGGATGGACAGGAATGTGGAAATGTTCTTAAATGTAGAGAAGAATCTGGTCCAGGTAAAAGCCAAAGTCCCCCACAATCTACTCCACATATTTATTCTAAATATACATTATCACTCTAATTCTAAATGTAAAATTGTCGCATTTAAAAATGTTTAATCGAGCTTTATATTATCTAGTCATGAAATTCAGAAATTTACAGTTTAGTTTAACTGCCATTAATCTACTGTTTCAATGCTTGTTTTCTTTTGAAGTTTGCCACCATGCTACAAAGTATGCAGGATTTTCTGCTGTTAAAGCTTGTGCAAGTTTCCTTATTAACCCACAGTCAATCCAAATAGAGTAATCTAATGTAGTGTGCAAATGATCAGATTTTTTTTTACCTCTTTGCCACATATATATATAAATGAGGTAAAAGTTTTACATACCTTTTGTTGGCTGCTTTTTATTGATAACTCGTTCAGTCTCATGAGAATAAATGTTTTGTCATTCTAATTTTCCCTTCTTATAACATCTATGCAGTTTTAATCACACTGCATTGATAAATAGAGTAACAGCGATTGTGTTTTTCTTCAAGCCTTGTTGTAATCAACTTTATGTGTTATTCTAATTTAAACCTTCTGCATGTGTAGAATAACTGCTTGACTCGACCCACTGTCTACCTGTCGCCAGACATCGAGCAGAAACAGGCCAGTAAGCTCAAAGACATCATCAAAAGACACCAGGTGAGCCGGGCGAAGAAAGAATTTTTAGTCAAGTGAAAAATATTCCTGTGGGGAGAACTGTTATATCAGCCGTTTAAGTTGTTTATTACTTTTTGCTTGATGTCCTCTCTAGGGTTCCATCACTGATGATAAGTCAAAAGCCACCCATCACATCTACCCGTCTCCATCACAGCAAGAAGAAGGTCTGTTAGTACTCTGTAACATACATATTAGATTCTTAATCATATACTATCTATGATATCAGAATCAAAATAATTTCTTAATCCCAGGGAGAAAATGCATTGTGTAACAAATGCTCAGATATAAATAAATATAAATTTGAAAGCTAAGAAAATAAAGATTAAAATAAATAAACATGCCTATGTAAATTGCAATATGTAAGATAAATAACTCCAAAGCTAAACACTATATACAGTATGAAACTGTCTACTGTCTTGAGTTACCTAGGGTCACTTTCATTATATTGCCGATCTTAATTCTGCTTATTTGTTCAATTACATAATGTGAATTTTAAAAAACACTACAAATAGAGTGAGGAGTAAAATTTCTATGTTATATCAAGTGGTAAACAAATTTGCACCTGGTGATTTTCTCAGTTATTTTGATAATAGTAGATATGTTTATAAAGTCCTTAACATCGTATTGATTTTTGGGAATGTGCAAACTGTAAATCTGAGTATTGGTTTTTGTTTTTTGCAGAGGAGTGGTTGCGGCCTGTCATGAGAAAAGACAAGCAGGTGCTCGTCCACTGGGGTCTCTACCCGGACAGGTGAGCAGAGAGGAGCAGAAAGCGGCTCACAGACACACTTGCCCTTACACTGGTGGATTTAAATTCTGTCCTGTTAAATTTTTGAAGTACAAAATTTTACCTAAATGTTGGCATTAAAATATTAGTGTTTTGTTTTGTTTTTTTATAATACTGAAATGTGTCTCATGTTTGTTTGGGTGACTGTTTCAGTTAATGAGATCATCAGTGATGTATATTCCTGTTATATTCTGCTTTTATTCTGTTAGCTACGACACCTGGGTGTCAGCTAGTGAGGTAGACGGTGACCTTGAGGACCCACCCAGCACTGACAGACCCTGGAAGGTGAGGCTGTGTTGTTTTGAAAAAGGAACAGACATTTAGCTTTGGTCTTTGACTTTTTATGTCCATGAGTGTTTCCACTTTTGGCTTAAACAGCTTGCTTTCATTCATTGTCACTGTTGTATACCGCTGACATGTGTTCATACCTACATACCATACAAATTTTCTTTAGGCTATAAGTTGAAGTTGCTTTACTACCTCAGCTAAACATCTTACGGATATTTAACAGTGACCATTAACAGTACATTTGTGTTTTGTGCAGCACTTTTTTTCCTTTAATTAGTTCTGGTGTCACAAAAGACAACATATTCTCAAACAGAGAGCCCCTTCCAGTGGGAAATCAAGGAAGATTTGGGCAGCAGAGTAATTTGATGGGTTGGTTCTAGTCTGATGTCTCCACCCTCACCCTGATCAGGTCCATGCCAAGTGGGTTTTAGACACTGATGCCTTTAATGAGTGGATGAACGAGGAAGACTACGAAGTGGACGAGAACAAGAAACCAGTCAGCTTCCGCCAGAAGATCTTCCCCAAAGAGGAAGAGGTAGGTGTTTGCGCTGTGTGCATGTATATATGTGTGTGTGTGTGTGTGTGTGTGTGTGTGTGTGTGTGTCAGTCATCCAAACTTTCACTCCCAGAAAATCTTAGGCATGAAAGTCGGTTTTCTAGCCACATTTCATCAGTACAGCTTGACAACACAGTCATTAGTGCTAAAGGTCAACAACAATTGTTACAGCTAACTTGTGTTGAAATTGGCTGTTCTTCAGAGGTATTGATCTAAAAACTGGTCATCAAATCTGTGCTGTATGTAAACCTGGTGATGGAAATATTTTGATTGATAGTAGATGTGAATGCTTGTGTGAAGTTATGTTTTTTCCTGTAAGTCTGTTCTTTTTGCACGTGGCTTTGCTGCATGGATTGTGCATCGTCACGCTCCTTTGTACACAACTGGCTTCAGTCTGTCTGCTGCCCATCCTTTCTGAGCCTTTCCTCACACTTTGTCTCTTCCTAATAAATTTCAGGGTTTCTGTTTTTGTAAGGAAATGAGCCATTTTACAGCATTTCAAAATCGGAGCGTAGGGAAGCTAATTTTTTAACTGTTTTTGCCCATTCAAGGATCCCTCCTGGAAATATTGTCATGGTTCCTACAAACATTAAGCTAATTGTCCGTGGACATGTTCCAGTGCTCCTATTTAAAAGATGATTCTATTTTATTTCAACCTGTATCAATGTGCCTATTGTAGCTCTGTGGGTCACCCTGACCTGTTCACTGTAGCTGTGTGGGAAATGAGCACAAGCCTCCCTCAACTTTTTTAAATGTATCCTCACCCCAGAGTAGACCTTGAAAGTAGACAGAGAAATTAGCTGCCTGGAATGGCCATTATGCGAGCTGCACTCAGGACAACTTGCCAGCTGACCTGATCATCAGGCACTGCTTTATTGACCTGCACATTTGTCCTCACGCAGCAGTTTGTTTATATGTATGAGGATGTGGCTATCTTTACCTTTAGTGTACGTTTATGCTGAAGAGGTGGTAGCAAACAGTCACATAAAGGGACTTTTTAAATTGCTGTAATAACTTTCACTTACCAAATGACTGTTTGGCCTGGCCAGTCTTGGTCTTTTCTTCTAGTTGAGTTATTTTGGGTGGAGGCGAAACTCCATCTTCAGGATGGAAATATTTATCACAACTGCAATTTCATTAGTATTCATTGCAGAGCTGGACTCTCACAGCAAAATTTTCCATGTCTGAAATCAACAGGTCCCACTCACTACAGTAAAACAACCAAATGAATGGTTTAGTTGCACTTCAAGTTTCCATGAATCATTAGAACAGAGGCATAAAGTGCAAAGATAGCATCACTCTAGAGCCACAATAGACACACTAAAATAAACTGTTATAATCTTTTAACTTAGTTTATCTGGAGGCTGATTTTTAGGAAAATTTAAATCAAAAAGGTAAACAAATAAATAGAAAGCAACCCAATGTTGACTTCTGAAGACAAATGATATCAAAAACATTTTCCCACAATACACAGATCCAGGAGTAGGGGTTTCTGTGAAAGAAAAGCTATTTTTAGAGAGGACAGTATACAGGAACCCTGATTGTCTCCTCCACCTCCACGGCATCTTCCCCCCTCCCTGCCGTCGTTCTCCCACCGCTTCCCCTCCTTGTGTGTGCAACCGTTCCATCCTCTCATTCTGCGGCTCTTTCTCTCATCCTCCATCCCTCGCTCCCTGCGCTGCTCGGGGTTTGTCTGATCAGTCTTCCCGTACACCTGATCGCAAGGAGCGCAAGGCCAACTCTGCGGGAAAGAAGAGGAGGCGCTCACCCTCGCCACCCAACACTCCAGCTGAATCCCGCAAGAAGGGAGGAAAGAAAGGGTGAGGATGCCTATTTTAAGAGACATTTTTCCAGTCAACGGTAAAGATTTGCACTGAGTAGGAGCAGGATTGTGTATCTGAGATTGAGTCAAAATAAACTACATGGTAATAAAAGAACATCACCTTGTGTAACACTGTGGCATGGTGGAATGTATTAATAAGTGTTAGGACAACATTTAAGCTTTATGATGCAGTCTAATAAGAAATAAGGCAACGCTTTAATAAATAAATCTTTTCATTCGGGGTGCTGAGGTTTTAATGGGATTTTAACATTTTTTTTACTGTTAGAAGCACACACACAGAGTTTGTTTTTTGTTTTTTTTGCCAATATATTTATTGTCTTTTTCAAAATTATTTCACAAACACATAACATATACACATACATACACATACACAGACTGCATACCCTTGCATCATAAAAAAAAATAAAAATAAATAAATAAAAACAAATTAAGAAAAAACAAAAAAATTAAATAAATAAGAATAATAAATACATTAAAAAACAATAAAAAATAATTTAAAAATAAATTTAAAAAAAGGGAAAGAAAAAACAGAAAAAGAAAAGAAAGAAAAGGGTGGGGAAGGGGGCACACACACAGAGTTATTTCCAGCTGCATTTAAGTGATGTAGAATTTATCTGCCTCAATTTCAGGAACCCTGGGCCTCACTGGAAGCGACGGGGCCACAGAGGTGAAGAGGAGGACATGGAAGAGGACCTGACAAAAGACCTGGATGATTCATCAGCTGGTGCCAGCATGGAGGAGGGCAGCATGTCCAAGAATGGTATGTGCTGAGTAGGGATGTGGTGATACAGAAATCACTACCAGTAGTTTCATACAATTCTCAATACCCAAACTGTACCATGGTTGAAAAAAATCCCCCAGACTTAACTATAAACCCTTTGATTGAACATGACAAAAATGACTCTTCTGTAAATAAAAGTAACAGCAATATAAAACAGAATACATTACTATAATTTATGTGCTAGTAGTGCAATAGTTTTGCTTAAATGCCGCAACCCTTCCTGGCACAACCCTTCCATTGTGGAATGTACTTGTGCCCCCACCTGGACTGAAGCTAGGTATTTTTCACCTGCAAGGTGAATGTGTAAACCACTACCCTAAGGCGGTTACTATGAGGTAAAACATTGGTTAGTATTAGCAGTTGCAAACATTTAAGACTGTGGATAATACTTAGGATGTTGGTAATGTGAACTGAAACACATTCACTTTGAACAGATCTGGATGCCGGTCTTGTAGGTGCTTCTCTAAATTGAAAGTTTTTTCATTCTTGGGCTCAAAAGCACTATAGCATCATTTGCATATTAGGTACAGGTACCTTTGGCCACTCCCTCCTATTCTCCCTAAGGGGTCGCTACAGTGGATTAATCTGTATTGGTAATTTGGCAGTGGTTTTGTGCCGGATCCCCTTCCTGATACAACCCTCCATGGTGAGAGTGGCTTGTGTCCCTACCTGGAATTGAACCAATGATCTTTCGGTTGTAAGGCGAATGTAGAACCCACTACACTACAGGGACACTAGCATTGTTTGCATATTACTTTTTCCAAATCAGCTATCACTCTTTGGTCATCCACCTTCAGTGCAAAGTACTTCCATACCTGACAGCCTTTAAAAAGTCAGCTCCAGTAGTTGCCTTAGTCACCATATTCCACATGTAGTTTTTGCTGTGCCAAGAGTACTTTTTCCTGTGCTTCTGGGCAGCCTCCTTCTTTTGCATTTAAGGATAGACTGTAACATTTGTAGGCATATGCTGCCCCCATCAGTTCTGGAGGAATTGGAACCTTGGCACATACACTGAAATATAGTACTTATGGTACTAAATAAAAGAGCAAGTATTGTCACTTTGTCAGAATTTTGGTATCAGAAGGCATCGTAAGTATTGGCTCTGGTGACAGTCTCTAGTGCTGAGAGACTGGATTGAGCTGGGCTCCAGATGTGACGCAGACATCTCGCTGCTTGGTACCTGAAATATTCTTTAAAGTCTAAACATATGAAACTACTTCAACTATTTTCTAGCCATTTTTAGCTGTTTGTTATCACCATTAAGTGCATAAAACCCTATTTACCATGCTAATCATAAAATGCAATTACAAAACATCACTCAGATTAAAATGTAGAATGTGGACCTTTTTGTTTATAACTGGCATCTAATAAAGGTGTACAGAGCCTGTTATTAAGGTTGAAAGAATCTGATGGTCACATTTTGGCCTTTTCTATAGTTCCAGGGCTCTGAAAGTGCAGCACTTCGTAACATTTTGTTTGGCTCAATGAGGGATGGAGCCCCCACAGCTCCAGTCATACTTTGATATAACTGCACAGGATTGAACCAAGAGAGCATTTCTCTGAAATTTAAATTTTAGTTCAGTTGTTGTTTAATCATGGCCAACTGTGGGAACTTATTTTGAAGCATTTAAATATTCACTTCAAAAATTGATTCTGTTCATCTGGACACAAAGTTTTCCTTAGGAGAAACGTTTCGTCAGTCATCCAAGTGACTTCTTCAGTCTTAACTGACTGCAGGACTCTTCAACCTTATAAGTGTAAATTCTCATGACCATAGATCAAACAACCACAGATCAAGGCGCCAATGATCAAGGGCCACCAATCAAAGGCCACGAGTACCATTCACAGAGAGCTGGGTAATGGCTGCAATCACAGCATTGCAAGATGGCGAAAG
>VUQH01052445.1:0-12914 GCA_015106775.1 Etroplus canarensis | reverse complement strand
ATCCAGAGCTGTACATAGTGAGGATGTGAGACTGTTAACAAGATAGTCAACCTCAGTGCCAGTAAAGTTTAGGTAGCTGCCCTGCATTGTGTTGGCACATGGCATTGAAGAAAATAATGGTGATGGTCGAATCATTTCTTTAAATTTAGTTACAGCGCTGTCCGATAAACATCAGCTGTAGTGAAAATTTTTTCCCGCGCTGTGTAGTTCATTATTGTAAACTCAAATGTTATTAAGAAATGGTCAGACAGAAGGGGATTTTCAGGAAATACTATTAAATGTTCAGTTTCTATGCCATATGTCAGGACAAGATCAAGAGTGTGATTGAAATGATGAGTTGGTTCATTTCCATTTAACTTTTCCAGTTAGGAAAAGCTGAAAGAAGAAGACAGTGCTTTGGGTTAACTTCCTTTTACTTGTTTTATAGAATTAAAAACTTGTAAAATTAGTTTGCATTTGTTCAATAAATAACAAATTTGGGGGATTTAATCATTAAAAATTTGAATTCTGGTGTTTCATTCAGTCCCATTGCCACAGATGTAAAAATAAAAAAATCAAGAACCTAGCCATACAGTCTCCCTTTACAAACATTTTAGAATGGTACTGTAATAAGATACCACCACTGCAGCACATCACTTTGTGAAAGTTAGATATTCTATGATCAACTGTAAGTGGAATTATTGCAAAGTGGATGCATTTAGGAACCAAGCATCGGATGAAGTGGTGTAAAGAATGTTGCCTCTGGACTCTGGAGCACTGTAAACGTCTTCTTTCGAGTAATGAATTGTGGCTCTCTATCTGGCTGTCTGATGGATGAGTCTGGGTTGGACAAATACCAGAAAAAACATTAACCTTCCTGACTGCATTGTACCAACTGTTAAGTTTGGTGGAGGAGGAATAATGCTATAGGGTTATTTTTCTGAGGTTGGCCTGGGCCCCTTAGTTCCAGTGAAGGGAAATCTTACCGAAACATTTTAGTCAACACAATGCTTCCAACTTTGTGGCCGTTTCTGTTGAAGCACAGCTCTGTCCCAGTGCATAAAGGCATTATTGACCGAGTCTGGTCTGGAAGAACTTGACTAGCCTGCACTGAACACCTTTAGGATGAACTACAAGAGAGATTGTGAAACAGGCCCTCTCATCCAGCATCGGTGTCTTACCTCACAAATGCACTTCTGGATGAATGGGCCCACAGACACTCCAACATTTTGCAGAAAGCCTTCCCAGAAGTATGTAGGTGGTCCAGTACTTTTGTTCATATAGTGTAAGACAAATCTTACTAAACATGAAAGGACATTAAAGCAAAGTTCTTCAGAATAGTTTTTTAAAGGTCAAACTAATTGTTATCTTGTCTTTAAAAAAGAGCTTGTTTTATAATTCATGACTGAACATGTCCTTGTATATTTTGTAGATACTGTATTGCTGTCTATATTGTTTATACTGGGTATTATGTATGCACACTTTTGTTGTTTGTCTACTTTCTGTCTGTCTGTCATCAAACCAGAGAAGATGAAATTATATGGTCTGTAATCTCGTTTTCACAAAATGAGCATGTCATCATCAGTGATGTAATTCTTGCTAGCTTGGTTTCTTCACTGATTTTCTCACTGCTTCTCTCTCCCTTTTTATGTGCATGTTGCCTGTATGTGAATATGTATGTACTGTTTATATATGTACATATGGGTATACATGTGTGAATATTTATAAATACCTTATTTCAGGTGGTTTACTTGTTTATGTCTGTTATAATATGCTATTGCTTTCTTGTTGCCTGTGAAGCCCTCTGAAGTCTTTTATCAAGTGTCATGCTATATAAAAGCCAAAGTTCATTATCTGAGTGCTTTCACTTCTATCTTTGGTTGTTTGTGTTGACCCCGTATGTTGTTTATTCCGTTCTTTTTTTCTGTTCATGTTTGTTTTTCTATTCTATTTTAATTTTTTGTTCAAGTTGTTCACCTTCCATATTTTCCAACATATTTCTGCCATCTAAATGGGTATTTGTTGCATTTACAAAGTATTGCAAGAAAAAATATTTCTAAATAATTTTCAGGCACTTAATTTGTAGTGTAATTTATGGGACTCAATAGATAACGTACTTTATATTTTCATATATATTCTTAAATATAAGACATCACTGATAGACAATTAATAACTTAGTACACTGATCCATACATGAATTGGATTTAAAATCAAACCGCCAAGCTATGACATATTGCAATGTGTAGTTATTTAACAAAAACTAAGCCAAACTGCAGAAGCAGTGTGAAAAACTAAGCTTGTTTGGAAGGGGTGCTAGGAAAAATCCTCTTTTCTCTAAAAAGAACAGCACCATGGCTTTGGTTTACAAAGTTGCATCTGAACAAACCACAAGACCATTGGATGAATGTCCTTTGGACAGTGTTGTGGAAATCTGAAATAAATCCTTGTACTCAAGTATTTTTTTTAATGAGGGTTATCTCTGTGCAGAGAGGCCAGTTGACAGAGGAGGATAATTAGCCAAACAGGGCCTGCTGACTTTGTAGAAAGAGAGATGTGAGAAGGTAAACCAGTTTTAAGCTGGTCGATCAGAACACAGTGTGTAGATAACATGTTCCACAGCATGTTTTGTCCAAAAAATAATGTGGAGACAGATAATATGTAGACAAAACGGCAGAGTGCTGGCATTATTAAACAAAGTTTAAAAATTTCCATCATAGCAGACAAAACCAGTTTGGCTATAATGCACAGAGCCACGTTTGGTGAAAACCAAACACAGCGTATCAGCACTAACACCCCACCACCCCTTCACCACTGTGATGACCTAGGCAACTTGCATTCAATGAGTCAACCATGAACTCCTCTGTATACCAAAACATTCTAGTCACATGTGAAGCCATATGTCTGACAGCTAAGACTTGACTGAAACTGGGTCATGCAACAGGGCAATGATCTTCAGCAGAAAATCTCCAACAGAATAGCTGAAAAAGAACAGAACCAAGATGTTGCAATGGCTCAGTCCATGTCCAACTGAACTGAAAGAGGGTGTATCTTCTTTTTACAAATGTATATAAGTGAATAAAGGCCTCTTGCTTTGTGCAGGCTTGCAGTAGTTCTATGGATATTGGTATCATTCACTGAAAAATGACACAGCTATGTAGCACATAGCATAACTAACATTGCTTAAAACTTATGCTATGGATCCAAGGATTTTTTTTGCCAACTTTGGCTCTTCTTCTTGTGTGCTGGCATCTCTGTTTTGTATACCTCTCTCAAATTTTTGCTAGTAGGACTCAAAGAAAAGATGCAAGTATGAAGCACTTTGCTTCTGTGTGCCGGGCACTGCTCACTGTCATAAGGCTCTTAAAAAAAGACAGGTATGAGTGTTTCTTTTTTGTAAGCCAATTTCCATCAATGTGATCAAAGGGAAAAACCCACAAATCTATATTTAAAGCTGCTTTTAAATAATGAGATACTAACTCAAAAGAATGAGAAATTAGAAAACTGTATCACTGTTACTGGAAGAAGGGTAAGCAGTGATTTAATTTTACTAGTGTAATACAATTAATATGGGGCACAAGGTAAGGTGTTCAAGCTATCCACTTTAATGAAATGTAGACAGACTACATTATTAAATACTTTTTCACACGAGCAGATAATGTATACATTTTTAGTTACAACATATAAGAGATCCACATATGGATGTATTTTAAATCATTTTCTTCCCACGATGTAATATTAGAAGAATGTCATCAGCCAGTGGTCGAACAATGAGGGAGGACTTCATTTGACAGAATGGAACAGTTTGTGTGCCACCTATGGAGAAAATATGACAAAAAAATTAATCAATGCAAAACAACCACACAAAATGTAATATCACTTTACTGCTTGTAACATGTAGGACATACAAATCAGTCATTTATTTTTGTACAAAAATGTGTCCTATTCTTGTAGTAAGCAAAACTTCCTGTATGTAAGGCAACTTTAAGGTGTGCAGTCTTGCTTAAAAAAAGCATGATTATTTCTGTAACAAGAAGGTACTTTATATATTTTGTAATTGTAAATAAACCAAAGTAAAAATTTTGGCATTACTATACAGTATTTCAGTACCGCATGGTTTAATTTTCCACCTGTAATATTACTCTATGCACCATCCCTCCTCTGAACATGGTTTGGACACGTTCAGAGGAGGGATAGTGGATATACAAAGGATGTTGAAACTAGAGCTGCCAGGCAGGAAGAGAGGAGGAAGACCACAGAGAAGGTGCATGGATGTAGTGAAGGAGGACATGCAGAGGGTTGGTGTAAGTGAAGAGGATGCAAGGGATAGGGTGAGATGGAGGCAGATGATCCGCTGTGGCGACCCTTAACGGGAGCAGCCGGAAGAAGAGGAAAAAGATCCTAATATTTCTATTATCTTTATTATTCATATTATCATTGCCTTTTTTCTTTTTTGCTGCAGTGACACTAAATTTTCCCTATTGTGGGTCAAATAAATATTATCTAATCTTTAGCCTGATGTCAAAGACCTATTCTGACAGAAATCATCCTTCACTTGTAAATGTCAGAAGACCTAAAATGTCTTCAGCAAAAGCATTTATTGGTATGAAGGAGAAAAGAGTAAACAGTATTACTTAACACAACATAATGTCAGCGTTTTGAGGTTATTTTCTTTTAAGGTTGTAATTTTATAGACCCAAACACAGGGCTCAATCACTGCCTGCTTGGCTTGGTCTATCTTTACACCCTTTTGCTTAAGTTACCTCCTATTGGGGAAAAGATCACATGTTCTTTTCTATTAAAAATAAAAAGACTTAAGTAGCAATGAGCTGCCCATATGATGTGATTACTATGAACCAGAGCCATTACTGTAGCTTTGGTGTCTACTAGTGGCAAGACTAGCCTTAGCTAGGCCATTATGCAAATAACAAATGAACTACAAAGGAATCTTTGCTCTTTTGTTGGAGGATATTTAATCTTTCTGCTTGGGCCATTTGGCCACTTACACAGTGGTCTCGAGCATGCAGGAAGTCAAACAGCTCCTCAGTGCAATCCTCCTCCGTTGAAGATCGGGAGCCAACTCTGGTCTCACATTGCTCCAGACGCTCTCGAGTATGAACGCAGTGCTCAGTCTCTGCACACTTCTGTCGCACTACTTCAAGAGGATCCTGAAACAGAATATTTAACATTCAGACCATCTACTGTAATAAGAGACACACAAGCAGTGTTTCAATCAGCTGAATATAACCACAAATTCCAGTTGTAGAGACAAATGCAAACTTAAGGACAGGCTGATGTTCAGTATTGTACCACTCCTCGTTCTTTATATTTTGCCAGGAATGTGGGAAATAGCTGAAACGTGGAAACAAATGCAAATTCACCACATAAGGCAGAAACCAAGCTTGTACAATTCTAACAAGTTGAAAAGTCAATGTTTAATTGCACCTCTTAGGCAAGATTTCTCATCATTTCTTTAAGCAGTCTTTAGGAATAGTTCTCCAGGCTTCTTGAAAGACATTCCAAAGCTCTTCTTTGGATGTTGGATGTTCTGCTAAGATGATCCCACTCTGCTTAACTAATCTTGAGGTACATTCGTCACTCCACAAAACCTGTAGCCACTGATTTCAAGTCCAGTTCTTGTAATTTTGTATACTTCAGCCATTTCTCTGTTTCCCTTCATGAAGAAGCCATCCTTCCACTGAGACCATTTCTGATAAGGCTTCAGCAAACAGTTAATGGATCAACAGAAGAGCCAGATGCATCTTTCAGGTCTTTGCTGGATATTTTAATGTTTTTTTAAGGGCATGACTTTCAGATACTGTTCATCTGCTGTAGATCATTTTGTTAGACCTGCTACTTCTTCTTTTGTAACACTGGACACCATGCCAAGCTCTCAGCTAACAGCTTTGTGGGACTCACCTAGTTAGTGCAAAAATACTATTTAATGCATGTCAAACTGTTCTATCTTTGGCATTTTTATAGATCCAACTGGAGAAATGGGAACAAATGATGCATTGCTGTGACAGTAACAAAGTACATAAAGATACAATTTATAATTGGTTCTTTGTCAAGTTGTCTGTTATGTGTAAATATATCACTGTTTCATTCTCAATATTAGGTGCCTTTTTTATATTTGAATGATTCACAGGTCAGTGCCAGGTGCCTTCACAAATGATCAGATACAAGGACTGGACTGAAAATGAATGAAAAGCAGTCAAAGTCCAAAGAAAATGTAAAGACTTTCAGAAAGCCTGGAGAAATACTGCTAAAGACTTTTGTAATTTAAAAAAATACAGTAAAGTCCAGCTCCTTTGTAGTGTAGTTGCTTACACATTTGCCTTTCAAGCCAAAGGTCCCTGGTGCAATTCTAAGTGGGGACACAAGCACCTCTCACCATGGAGGGTTGTATCAGGGAAGGAATCCAGTGTAAAACCTCTTTCACATTGCCAATGTGGATAAACCCGCTCTGGCGACCCCTTGGAGGAAAATACATAGGAGCAGCTGAAGGTACATATACAGTAAAGTCTGGCTCCTTGGAATCAAAAAATGAATAAGTGTGCGATGGTTCAAGACTTTTACACAGTACTGTATATAAAGAAGAAACTGCCACACATTTTTATGTATATAATTAAAAGTAAAGCAGCAGTAATTCAGGAGGCTTTGAAGAACCCCACATGCCGTTATTATGTTCATTTTCCTGCTGCTCAAGTGGATTTGTTCAGTAAACAGCACAATTATGTCAGCCGTCACCCTTAAAATGCATTGCTTAAATATATAACAGGACAGCAGTCATGTCTTGATTCTGATACGGCTCTCCTGTCAACATACCACCATCTCTTCCTCTTCTTCCTCTTCTTCCTCCTCCTGAAACAGACACGACCAAATCAATAACATCATTAACCACTGGGCACCACATGTCAGCTCTTGTTTTTTTATCTATTCATCCTCCCAGTTAGCATTCATCTTCCCAGTTAGCACGCCTTTATTATCGATCAATTCAATCTGACTTTCCTGCATTATTTAACCTTTAATATCACTCCGAACAGAGAGGGGACGTGGGCTAATGCTAACGTAAGCTAGGTGATGCAGTAGCTTAGTTAGCCTGCAAGAAAAAAATACCAAACGTCCCGAGCTTATGAGATTAAATATCTGTAAGAAGCAATATGAACCTCTGGCTCTCCGTTCGTGATCATCTTGTCCTCGAAAACCATGATTTTGGTGGTTTTTATCCTTCGCTTAACCGGCTGTCAAATCTCGGATATTGGAGGACACAGCAGGTCACACCAGCCAACAAGTTAGCGAAGGCATACGCCGGGTTTCCGGGTGCAAGACTTTCACAATAAATCTCCCATTCACCCACTAGGTCAGAGGTGTCCAACCCTTTTTTTTAAAAGAGTGTGTACCTTCGGCTGCGCCTTTGTATGTTCCCTAAGGGGTCGCCACAGCGGATTCATCCGCACTGGTAAACTGATGTTTTAAGCTAGATGCCCTTCCTGACACAACCCTTCATGGTGAGGGGGGGCTTGTGTCCCCTGGAATTGAACCAGGAACCTTTTACGTGTGAGGCGAATGTGTAAACCACTTTAATTTTAAAGAGAGTAAGATTTATTACTGGGAAAATGCCCAACAGAGCCAACAGCCAACATTTTTTAAACTTTTTTGTAACCTACATATCTCTCAGGGTAAATGTCTGATAAGCTCAGCCTCTGTAAAAGGTTTGCCATGTTTAATGATTAACACAGTCACTTTATAGCTTGCTTTTGTTGTCATTTAAATCACAAGCCTGCATGAACAACCACTGTTGTGAGGTCAAGCCAGCTTTGCTTTTCAGCCTATTACCTTGTTGTATTCAGCAGCATTCTTTATCTGATAGTTTCTCTGTACATTGAACATTTTTCAGTAAAAAAGATATTGCAGTTTCCATCTCTAGTCCTCAGTATGAACCTTCCCTTTGTTGATGCTGCCAAGTGGCAGAAATGATCCAGAAACTTGTCACATAGACCACATGGTGTTGCCACCCAGTGAAGCTGTTTTTTGAACTTGTATGATTTATCAACTCTGTCTGACAGTGCAACCAGGCCATAAATCATAATTTTTAAGACAGGAGCTATGGGCTGTATTAAATCTGACCTCGGGCCCTGACTGGACACATCTGTACTAAGTTACAGTTTATGGTTGGACTCATTGCCTGGTCAAATGTGAGGTTAAACGATTGTTGAAATTTTCAAAAAAATGCAGGTTTATCATATTTCTTGAGGCCATCTTGAATCCAAACTAATTACTTGGTGGCAGTAGAACTTGGGGTCCAGTACTGTGCAAAATTCTTGAACCACTCCTCATTCTTTTTATTTTGCTCAGAAAATGGGAAATAAATGCAATGATTTATTCAAACATGTGCAAACATAAATTAAAATACAGTACATAAGGCAGAAACAGTATTTACAATTCTATTTAACGTTTATTTTTCAACATAACCTGAACTCTTTTAAGCTTCTTGCAAATTCTTTAAGTAGTCTTCAGTAACAGTTATACTGGCTCCCTGAAAGACATTCCAAGGCTGATTTTTGTTCTGTTCTCTCAAGATGATCCCACACTGCTTCAGGAATGTTTATTTTCATTGCCACCAATTTTCAGTCCAGCTCTTGTGTAATTTGATATACCTCAGCCTTTTCTCTCTGCTTTCCTTCTGTAGGTATGGCTTCTTGACAGCCACCTTTCCACTGAGATCATTTCTGATGAGGTTTTGGTGAACAGCAGATGGATCAGCTGGCCAGATGCGTCTCTCGTGTCCCGATTTCTTAAGGTCATGACTTTCAGATACTGTTCATTTACTGTAGACCATTTTGTTAGATCTACTACTTCCACTTTCATCCTCTGCTTTCTCAGGTTTCTCACATTTTTCAAAGGCACACTGCACACCATGCCAAAATATGCCAGGTTTTGGGAATCACCTTATTTGTGCAAAAATACAATTTTGTGCTTGTCTATCTGTGTTAGCTTTGGCATTTTTTGTAGATACAGCTTAAGAAATTAGAACAAATGATATGTTTTTGTGACAGGCTGCTAGTAGTAAAGTGACTGAGGATTATTATAAAGACAAAATTGTTCTTTTTTCTGTTATCTCTTTTATGTACACACAGCATAGGTTCATCCCATGTGTTAGGTGTTTTAACAAACAAAAAACATTTCCTCTGAAAATGATCAGGTACAAGGACTGAGCTTAAAATGAATGAAAAGGCAGCCAGTGCCTGAAGAAAAAAATGTAAAGCCCTTCAGAAAAGTATGGCAAATTGGGGGCAAAATATAAAAAAGTAGGGGTGGCTTGAGACTTTTGCGCAGCACTGAACTTGATATGATTTGTTTCCGGAAGCAGGCCAAAAGGTTCTCCGCAAACAAACCCCAATATTTACCTTTCAATCGACCAACGTGTTTTATTTTGAAGTCGCTCATCTATTTCCCTTAGGACCAAACTGTGAAGTTATGCTATATTCATGAGCTTCTTGGATGGTCGGATTTTCCAGGTGGGGAAGTTGTCTTTTTGACTTCATTGTGTTCATGTGTCCATATGGACACGGTGTGATATTTTGTCTGAATTACGCGTTGATATCTGTATATAACTGCTTTACCAGGCGTGTTCTCCAGAGAACTGCTTATGAAAAACGTTCCAAACTAACAGTAACATCCTAATGCCATATTATTATAAGTGGCATGCAGTCATAGATAATATATACAAAATTAATCAAGCCAAACACTTACTTTCATGTGTGTTTTGTGTATGATATTAACAATCTGGCAACATGTCTGTTTTTTTAAGTTTCATGTCCTGTGAATTTCGCCCAGTTTGAATGTCATTCTTCCAATTATTTAGGGAGCACTGGAATGCACAATCATTCAAAATTGTACCACTCCATGCCACCACCATGTGTTGAAAAGTAGTACTACAACAACAGAAATTAAACTTTTTTCAAACAGATGGTTAAAAGCGCCTACGCCTTCTTCTTCATTAGGGGTCGCCACAGCGGATCATCTGCCTCCAGCTCAACCTATCCTTTGCATCTTTTTTTGTTACACCAACTCTCTGCATGTCCTACTTCACTAAACCTATCCTCACAGCCTCAGTTTGTAACAGTGACTGTAGCTGGTTTGTGTACTGTAGATCCACTTCTGTTCCCATGATTTATCCAGCTCTCTTCATAATTATTTGCTTCAAACTTTGTACCAGCAGTAAATCTGAGTAGTTACCACAAAATCCACAATACAGCTTGTTTCTTTGGGGGTGGCAATGACTCAGTCTGTTGGGACTTGGACTGGGCACCAGAGCGTCACTGAGGGGATGGTTCAAGCCTCGCCTAAGGCACCTGGAAAAAAGCTGGAGCACAGAAAAAAAACCCATTGCTGAGCACTGGTTCAGGGCCCATATGGACCACTATGGAGGATGGACTGGAAGCTGGAGAGGTGACGGTTCACCCCCAGAGCACTGCCAAGGTGCCCTTGAGCAAGGCACTTAACCCACCCCTCATTGCTCCCCTGGCACCCTCACGGGCTGCCTTCCTCGCACTGCCACCTCTCCACGCATGTCTACAGAGTTCTGTTTGTGCATGTATGTGTAATTCAAAGATGCATGTGTGTGTGGCTGAGTAACATTAACAGAGTGGAGGATCTGAAATTTCCCCATTGAGGGACTATTAAAGGATGGCTTTCTTTCTTTCTTAAATGTAGTGGTGAGAACATGACCAGCTTTCCAGGGACTCTCGCCCTCATGGACACCTTTGCATGAAAAGTAACCTCAAGTGCAAGCCAGGTTTTACTGCCAAACTTCATTGGCTTACCTCACCAACGTCCTCAAAACCTACAGAAGCAGCATACCAGTTTTAGGATGGGGATGGAGACAGAGTACTTGTGTATAATATACGGCAGCATAAAAGTGTCAACTTACTTCATTTCAGCCATAAAAGAGAA
This sequence comes from Etroplus canarensis, assembly GCA_015106775.1. Lineage (NCBI taxonomy): Eukaryota > Metazoa > Chordata > Actinopteri > Cichliformes > Cichlidae > Etroplus > Etroplus canarensis. The sequence continues at coordinate 1,979 of VUQH01052445.1, read as the reverse complement.
GAAAAGAAGCTTTGACACTGGTGACTGCCAAAACATGTGTTTATATGATAATTTACAAGAGAATGAATGGTGAATAGAATAATTACTTTATTGTCATTTGGAACATAAACCAGTTAGTGCACACTCTTCACATACTCTCCCTTCAAGAGTACCCCTGCTCCATTTATAGACATCCAGCTGCTAGGCCACACATTCCCAAAGGTCATTTCTCAAACTAGTTTTCAGCTAAAGACAAAAACAGTACCATTTTGTGTATTTTGTACTCAATATGATTTAAATCCCCAGGGAGTTATAGTGATTCCCAATTTGACATCTGTGCACGAGTGGGAGCCACTTCACACCTTCAACCCAAGACACTTTCTCAGTGAGGAGGGCAAGTTCATGAAACGAGTTGTTTCTTTCTCTGCTGGTAAGAAGCAACACAATTAGACATTTTATTAATATGTTTATGGGAGCCTCTCTGAGCATACACTGTAATCCAGGTGTGCTGTTCAAGAGATGATTACGGGCAGACCTACACAAAACTAAAGCGCAGAGATCATGGATCATTCTATTAGGTGAATTATTGATCACTGCACAGCCATCCCAAGGAAATAAAGTACTTATATTATTGTCTTTCCTCGGGTAAGTAGGTGTGTCTTGGGGAGAGCCTGGCCAAGATGGAGCTTTTCCTCTTCTTTACCTCCTTCATGCAGCACTTTGCATTCTTCATGCCTGCTGAGGTGAAGTCTGATATGGAGTACCGCTCTGGGATCACCAAAGAATTATGAAATATGTATAGCCACGCATCAACAGAAGCTCTGATATGGAAAAGCTATCAAAGCAACATTTTTTCTCCAGTTCAGGGTTTAGAGAACATCAGTAACTTAATAGTGGATCCAATTTTATGTGCTGAATTTCATTATAGAGCAATGAAATCTCTTTAATTTCTATGTTCTTTGTTTGGTTTTATCTGTTAGTCATAAATGAAGGACAGACATGAGACTGCTTTCATAATAAGTCAGTATGGCTGCAACACAACATGTAAAAAAACCAATGTTTGCACCCAGTTCACTTCATAGATGTATTCTAAAGTAGCTACACTATAATTTAAATTTTCACTTGTGAAACTGGGACTTGAATTTTGAATGCAGGAAAATCAAAAATAATCACTCCAACAACAAGAGGCAGTACAGTCATGTGAAAAACAAAGTTTTCACAGGACTCTATGTGGTACTGTGAAAAGCTAAGTACACCCTTACGGCTTCCATAGGAAATAAGTGCTGCTAATCAAATGCACTTGATTAATTGATCATCAACTAACGTAACCACCTCTATAAAAGCAGAAGTTTTGGCAGTTTGCTGGGTCTGGAGCATTCAGGTGTGTGTTAACACGATGCCAAAGAGAGAAGACATCTGCATTTGTTGCTGCACATCAATCTGGTAAGGGTTATAAAGCCATTCCCAAACAGTTGGAAGTCCATCATTCCACAGCAAGAAGTATTATCACAAGTGGAAAACATTCAAGACAGCTGTCAATCTTTTCAGGAGCAGATGTCCCAGAGTGACCTACAAGAGTGGAGGAAGGTGCACACAGGTGGACTATATCTTATACAGGAGGTGCAACCTGAAGGAGGTAGGAGACTGAAAGGTGGTGTCAGGGGAAAATGTAGCTAGGCAACATCGGATGGTGGTCTGTAGGATGGCTTTGGAAAGCAAGAAGAAGAAGCAAGTGAAGGTAGAGCCAAGGATTAAATGGTGGAAGTTGAGGAAGGAAGAATGTTGTGCAGAGTTCAAGGAGGAGTTGAGACAGGCTCTGGGTGGTAGTGACAAGTTACCAGATGACTGGGAAAGTACAGCTGAGGTGGTGAGGGAAACAGCCAAGAAGGTATTTGGGGTCTCCTCTGGACAGAGGAAAGAAGACAAGGAGACTTGGTGGTGGAATGAGGAAGTACAGGAAAGTATTCAAAGGAAGAGGCTGGCAAAGAAAAAGTGGGATA
>VUQH01052437.1:0-25668 GCA_015106775.1 Etroplus canarensis | reverse complement strand
GCATCTAACAGTCACGAACTCCACTACCGATGAGCAGTAGTTAGACACAAGCACAGAGTCCTTACACCATTCCGCGTTGATGTAAACACACACGCCCCCGCTGCGGGTCTTACCGCTGAGAGCAGCATTTCTGTCTGAGCGAAACACAGCCCAGCGAGCTGAATGGCGGTGTCCGGAACACTGTCACTGAGCCATGTCTCCGTGAGAACCAGGACACAGCAGTCTCTGTACTCACACCGTGAAGTTCGTTGGAGTCGGATGTAGTCCAGCTTATTGTCCAGTGAGCAGACGTTGGCCAAGATGATGGAGGGTAGTGCTGGCCAGCTAGGGTTTGTTGTTAGCCTAGCAGGGACACCCGCCCGCTTCCCGTGCTTCCGCTTCCTCGAGCACCGCTTGCGATGACGTCTGTCCCGGCCACCGGCATCGAGCGACACCGCGGCCTGAAGGTCTGGTCCACGTAGCAGGCCGAGGTCACGAAGTTTGCAGAGTACATCATCGTGGAGGTGAGTGACTGCATGGTCTCTTAGCTGGAGTATGGTCTGGCGGTTGTAAACATGGACACCGCTGTCTTTGATGTCCATGCACTTGAAAGTCAGGCGCTAGACAAGGGTAATTATACCAATATTATGGTATAATTACGAAGATATGAGGATATAAGCACCATTTGTGGCTCCTGGAGTGGCCACTGCGCCGCCATCTTTCTTTCTTTTTTTTTTTGAATGAATGAACCTACTTTACTTAAGGTTGCTTTATTTAAAGTAAGACTACCTTGTGGTATTTCATCTAACCAGTCCATGTTGTGCGCTGTGATTATTGACCTACAGCAAGCAGTTTTCAGTTTATACTTTCCTGAAATGTTCTTAGCACTATCTTGTGTGTAAATATATCAGAATCAGAGTCAGAATACTAGATAATTTTTTTTACTGTGACTAAGTTTGAGAAAAGAAATACTTCAATTTGCAGATGTTTTCCTATTTCCTAAGGACAAGACTTTCAGATACTTTTAATCTGTTGTAAATAGTTTTTAGGCCTGACCCTTCCTCTTTGTCCTCTACTTGTTAGAGGAGGGAATCACCAGAGACCCCACGATACAATATTGTCAGGATATTTAATTCGTGATACGACATTATTATTATTATTGCGATATGCTGAGTATTGCAATAAAATATACTGTGATATACTGCAATTTACCACATTTTTTCAATCCCCAAAAGTAAAGTTTGAGAATTTTATCTTGTTACATAGCGTAGTGGTTTACACATTTGCCTTACAAGCGAGAGGCCCCTCAGTTGATTCCAGGTGGGGACACAAGCCCCTCTCACCATGGAGGGCTGCATCTGGCATAAAACCTCTGCCAAATTACCAGCGCAGATTAATCGCCTGTGGTGACCCCTTGAGGAGAATACAAGTGAGCAGCCTAAGGTAAATTATCTTATTACATAAAAGCAATGCTGGCAGTCTGTTCCTCTCATTTTTATTACTGCAAAATGAGATGGTCAAGCAGACAGACTGACCAACACTATAACTGAAACCTGTCATAAATAACAGAAAAAAATGACAATTACAGACACATCCAACTTAACTGAAACAATCATATGTGATATACTGCACTATCAGATGTATTTTGAACAGTGCAGCTTGTACAGCATATGTCAAACAGCCCCTTAAGCAGCTGAATAATTTGAAAACATACTTAGATTACATAGACCAGGTATGTCAACCTCGTTCAATTTGACCTTGCCTAATAACCTATAAAAATAACACCTCTTATTTTGTTCCTCTTTCTTTCAGCATAAAAAAGTTTAACTACACATTTAATCTGTGTTATCTTTAGAAAATTAAGTACAATTTCATCAATACATCTCAGTTTTTCTACATTGTAAAGAACAGTCCTCTTCCTTCTCCTTTCGGCTGCTTGTGTTGGGTTGCCACAGCGGATCATGTATTATGAATCCTCATTTGGATTTGGCAAAGATTTTACGCCGAATGCCCTTCCTAACGCAACCATCCCCATTTACCTGGGCTTGGGACCGGTGCCAGGAGTACACTTGCGTGTGGCCCCAAAGAATCCCATCAGCATTGCTCTTTGGGTTTAAACTTTAATAATAAATGTGTAAAATTGCAGATAAAGCACCGGAAGCTCATTACCCAGACTGTGTTCTGTAATTACACAATTTTTTGTGAATTCACAAAAGATGTCCTATCTTTTCGCTTTACTGTGTGTTTTTTTACCCACTTTAAAAAAAACCTTAAAATCCTGTAGTAGTGCAGTGAAACAGGAACTCTTCTGTTATTTGATGTAATACAAAAAACACAAAGGCAGCTTGATTTCTGACATTTACTTATTTATATATTAATTATTCACTCTGGTGTAATAAAACAGGCCCTCCTTCTTTTTCACATTTTTCAAAGACATCCAGTGGGCTGAACTGGGCTCTTTGGCAGGCCACCACTTCTGGCCCCCGGGCCTTATGTTTGACACCTGTGACACAGGTGGATTAAAAAAACAAAACAATTCTCTAGTGCAAAAACAGTGTAGTTGCTGACACATTCACAAGCAAAACGTCGCTGCTTCGATTCCAAGTGGGGACACAAGCCCCTCTCACCATGGAGGGTTGTGTCAGGAAGGGCATCCGGAGTAAAACCCTCTACCAAATGACCAATGCGGATTAATCTGCTGTGGTGACCCCTTGGGGAGAATACAAGGGAGCAGACGAAGGTACACTATGTTTTATATAATAATATAAAAGCGATGTTGACATTTCATTCATCTTTATTCCTGCAAAATGAGAGACAGACTGAGAATATAAGGGTACGTTTTTATTCTAGTGCTAAAACATTCAACCTGTACTTGCAATTCTTGAAACAAGATATCGATATGATGCTGCCACACAAACTATGACCCCCTAGTCCCGTTTCCTCAAAAATGTTTAAGTCCCATCAAGTACCTGAACTGTGAAAAAGCAGCCAATGTCCAAAGAAAAACTCTGAAATACCTTCAGAAAGTCTGGAGAACTTTAAAAAAAATGACAAGAAAATCAGGCTCCTTGGAAGCAGAATAATAGAGGGGAATAAATGAGGGGTGGCTGACGATTCCTGCACTGTGCGGCGGGGTACTATCAATGATAACAAAGGCGTGGCCAAAATATTAGAAACCACCCTTCATTATTCAGTGAAAAATCCCAAACGGTTTGAATGGACCCATTTATCTGTTTCTTAGTGTTTGCCCCCCAGTGGGGGGAAAAAAAAATCTGGAAATCTATTAGAAAGTCAAAGCAGGGAAGTGAAACCAAAGTCTGTCAGTGTTCTTTCAGAGTTTTTTGGTGTGAACAGGATGAGGCAGTGCAGACAAATGAACAACACCTCTTACCATCAAAAAGAGAAAACTGATGAAAGTGGAGCCAAGAAGCCTCTGATCAAACATTGAGGGCGTGTTGCCAGACGCTGTTTGAGCTCCCAGTTGTTACATTTAATACCGCGAAAACAAAACGTTGACCGAAGCGCAGAAACGGCAACTTTTAACACCCGTTAGATACCCCGGTGTCCCAACTCACATGCGGCACACGCAGCCGAGCTGTTAGCCAGCTAGCCGCCAGCACCGACCGATCACCGCACCCCACCGGATAACTCCCTTCATACGCACGACTCACCTGTGTCATAAGGTTATATATCGATGCGGTGGAATGTTCCGTGCCGGCCCTGTTTAGGCGTCAGATTGTGTATTCTTTCGGCTGTTTCTCAATGGAAGAACTCGGGCCCGCTAGCTCGCACTCACGGGCGTGCTAATGTGTCGACCCGGAAAAGATCGTCGGAGCTTTTCGACGCGCGCATGTGCGCTGCGACTCCGGCGCAGTCACATGACGCGGAGGGCCAGCTGATCACCGCGGACGGAGTCGGGAAAGAGCACGACCGTCGGATTCATCTGTGCTCCTAATTATAAACCGAGACCGACGTTTATGCTTTTATATGTGTAGATTCGCCATTTAAGATTCAAGAGACCGGTCTGGTGTTAACTTTAGAGGGTAGAAGTAAAGAGAAGTCTGCGATCATCGAGCAAAACACGGGAAGATGTCTGGAAAAGATAGGATCGACATATTCCCCTCCAGAATGTAAGCAGCTTGTGTGATAGCTAGTGGCTAACCCACTGTAGTTTATTTTACAGCTGACGTGACTCTGTTTTGCTGAGACATTTGCTTTATTGGAGCTCTGATATTGGTGCTTCCCTGCGTGTATTTGAGTCGAAGGGCTCGCGGTCTTGTTTGGCAGTGTGATAGTGGCAGGTTACTGTTTAAAAGAGGAAGGATCCTTGTCTTGTCATGTGATATTTCTAACATTATCCAAGTGTGAGCAGTCAGTCTGATGTGGCGTCTGACCTCCAGACAGCTAAAATCTTTACTTTGACACAGTTTTAGCAAATTCTCATTATCTTTACCACACTGATCTGGTTAGAATCAGGTTTTAGGCCCATTGAAGGAGTGTAATAGAGGAGAGTTTTTTTTTGTCAGTGAGGTGTAGATGTGGATGTAGATCTACTTCATTTCTACTCAATAGTGCTGCAGCCAGTCACACGACTCTGTGTAATCATGTGAAAAACTAAGTACACCCCACGATTCAATAGCTTGTGGAACCACCTTTAGCAGCAATCACATGAAGTAATTGTTTTCTGTATGCCTTTATCAGTCTCTCGCATCATTTTGCAGTGTTGCTTCAGTTCATTTAGGTCTGCAGGCGTTTGTCTGTCCACAGCTCTCTCAAGATACTGCCACAGCATTTCAATCAGGCTGAGGTCTGGACTTTGACTGGGCCGTTGCAACACCTTGATTTGTTTCTTTTTCGGCCATTTTGCAGATTTGCTGTTGCACTTGGAAATCATTGTCCTATTGCATGATCCATTTTCAGCCTCCAGCTTTGCAAACCTAAGCGAGGAGACTTTTTCCCAGCAACCCTTCCAGACAAACTGTACTTGTCCGGTCTTTTTCTAATATTACTGTCATGAACTTGAACACTGATCATGCTAACTGATGCCTGTAGAGTCTGAGATGTAGCTCTTGGGTTTTTTTTGTAATTTCTCTGAACAGTGGAAGGTGTGACCTTGTGCTTTTCTAGTGGCAGTCATGCTTGCTGATGATCAATTAATTACTCACTCAGTTCATGTGGAAGCAGTAAGGGTGTACTTAGTTTTCCACAGAACTGCAGAGTCCCGTTAAAGCGTTCTGTTTCACGTGACTGTAAAAGTGGAGAGGGTACATGGAAATATTGCGTTGTTTCAAGGCTTAATGCTGTAACACAAATTGCAACATTTAACACCTCTGATCCTTAGACACATAGCAAAAAAATATCCCCCAAAAATCCCAAAGTGTCATTAAAACAAAAGAAATCTCAGGAGGACCACGAGAGGAAGGAACCCTCTTTCAGGACAGACAGACATGCAGTAGATGTTTGTACAGCATAGAGTACATTTATAGTTTAGATAATCAGGATAACAACATTAAAGAAGACTGTAACAGCATATGAAACATGATAGAAGAGGACATTATAGAGTAGAAAAAATACAAAATAACCAACTAAATACATCCAATGCACATGTCGACCAGTGCTGCACCAACAAGTATGAGCTGGTCATATGGTTTAAGGCCAATGATTGTCCCTGGAAATGGGGAGTCCCCATTACAAAAGCTGGTTGGCACCTTTTTTGTCTTTAAGCTCTAAAGGTGCAACTTGGGGTCGTGTTCAGCCACACCTGATGTCAGAAATACCTGCTACAATAGGGACTTTAAAAGAGTAAATAAAAAACAGAATTAATTTTAAAAAGTACCTTAAAATAAATAGAAAAGGCCTCAGAGAGGCCTGCGGTCCAGCACAGCAAGGCCTGAATGAAAACAGGACATAGAAGAGAAATACAATAGTTGCTGTCATGAAATGAATGTAATGACATGTAATAACTTGCTAACTCCTGTAGTCTGACCACACAAGACACATCTCAGTTTACCTTCAACGTGACTGCAAACGCATTTGTGAGGGAAAAAACAAGCAAAACAAAATAAGAAAATAACACGTTGTTCAAGACATATCATTCCTGCCGCAAACTTGATTTTGTCTACTAAAAACGTGTTAAAGAAACACCAGGAAATGACTTCAACTAGTCCAGGGTAACCATGTGTTATTCTCTGAAGTCGAAAACCATCAAACGCTTCCATGAAGCGTCACCACAGCAGATGAATCTCTAAATGTGATTTGGCACAGATTTTACACCAGATGCAACACTCCCATTTATCTGGGCTTGGGACCGGCACTGGGAGTACGCTTGCCAGTGACCCCTGAGGCTGAGATCGTGTTTCCTCCCGGTTTGCACCATTTTCGTGTCAAACAAATGGTGCAAACCACAACACTGTTTGTCTGGGTGTTACATTTGGCAAAATTAACACCACAAAAGAGCCGGAAAATTACACCTGGTTGTGTACTCTTAACCCTAATGCAATTTTCTGATTCACAGTATTAAACATGTTTGTGTTCCGGCTGTATTTGCAGGGCTCAGACCATCATGAAGGCACGGATGAAAGGAGCGCAGACCGGCCGCAACCTGCTCAAGAAGAAATCTGATGCCCTCTCCATGCGCTTTCGTCAGATCCTTCGCAAAATTATTGAAGTCAGTTGAAAACTGCTTGACTATGGGTCACTTTTGGTCCTAAGGCAGTTGAATCAAATGACAGATGCAAGAAATATGTCCTTCGTTAAGTTTGTAATTGTTAATTTTCAACTGAGCTGGTCACAGTTGAGGCTGTAGATTGTGATGCTGCTTAACTGTATGGTCATATACTAAACCCTCTTTGTTATAAACTAACAAATTACAGCCAGTTTGGATTAAAGCCTCGGAAAGTTATCTTCACAGCTGTTAAAATGGTGTTTTTTTTTGGTTCTGTTAGACTAAGACCAAGATGGGAGAGGTGATGAGAGAGGCAGCTTTCTCTTTGGCTGAAGCTAAATTTGCTGCTGGAGACTTCAGGTAAGAATGGAAATAACATTACAGTGATGTGGTTTTGTGTTTGGTGCAGATGTTTTTTCAATTTCCATCTCTCATTTCGTGTGCAGCACAACTGTAATCCAGAATGTCAACAAAGCCCAGGTGAAGGTCAGAGCCAAGAAAGATAATGTAGCAGGTTAGCATCAAAAAATATCTCTCCTTTTTTTTATCAGCACTGCAACAGACGGGACAAGTTTTTGTAAATATGCGCTGTATTTCTTTTTTCAGGTGTCACCCTTCCAGTTTTTGAACATTACCAAGAAGGCGGGGACAGTAAGTCGAGTGTCAATTCTGGGTTTGGATTGAGTCGAGCCTTGTGAATCACTGATAGCGCTCACCCTCGCTGTGCGTCTGTGTCTGTCAGGTTATGAGCTCACTGGTTTGGCGAGAGGAGGAGAGCAGCTCTCGAGGCTGAAGAGGAACTATGCCAGAGCTGTGGAGCTGCTTGTGGAGTTGGCCTCCTTACAGGTAGGAGGCGCTGTTGCGCACAAGAAGGGTACTTAAGATTTGCTCTTTTAAAGGCATAAAGGAAGGATTTTTTTTTAAAATGGATGATTGTAGACTGTATATAAAAGATGGCGTGTGGAAGCCTTCGTGGCGCCTAAAGCTGAGCGTTTTCGCTGCCACATCTTGGTGAACGGAAACCTGATGTGATGAGTGAGGGCGTAGCTGACAGAGAACCTGAGATATGCCACGTCCTCACAGGCTGTGTGCTGGAATCACACTCTGCTTTACCCTCCTTTTTGACTCTGACTCTAATTTACAAAATGAACTTCACATTGTATTCAGCAAGACTTGACCTAGTGAATGAGACACCTCCTCTCTCAGGTTTTACATCTCCTTGCCTCCCTTGTGTCTCAGGCGGCATTTATGCTTCTGCGTTAAATCTACGGTGTAGGTACATCCTAACCTCAAACCCGTCTGAAACCTTACACCGTAATCTGATTCGAACCTCTCTTGAAATCTAACTACACGTCATGGCAGCCTGCAACGACTGATTGGCCCATTCAGTACTGTCGTTTCCTCCTATTCACTTGCAGCTACTTCTTCTGCCGCCATTTTTTGAATCAGCTGGAAAAGAATGAATCAGCTTGAAGAGAGAAGAGAGAAACATTACAGAGAAGTGCAGGCGTAACATGCACAGGTATAAATGCAGCCAACATCTTTGGCCACTTGCTTGGTTGGTTGCATCATAGGCGCTACATAGATTCAACGCATTAGTTCGACCCACCTGGGAACAGAGGAGGCGAGGAAGGGGCATTTCAACATCTTTACCTTGGTGCCTCATTTTAAAGCTAAGTCAGCTAAACATGATGTTGGACACAGCTGCATCGTAAATTGTATTGTTATAGCCTGACTACAGCTGTATTTTAAGATCTCAGATATAACAGCATTCATTGCATTTTTGTATTTGGGGCTACTCATAACATTTGAAATGTGGTGATGTATAATCACACACAAACGTGGCGAGTAGATGCACTATATGGACAAAAGTATTGAGAGTTCAGGTGTTTCATGCAATCCCGTTTCCACAGCTCTATAAAACGTAACGTCTAGCCATGCACTCTGCCTTTACAAACAGTTGTGAAAGAATGAGCCGCTCTGAAGAGCTCACTAAATTCCAGCGAGGTACTATAATAGGATGCCACCCTTGGAACAAGTCAGCTGGTGTAATTTCTTTTTTCTTAGATAATCAACTGTCATTGGCATTATTGCAGAGTGGAAGAATTTAGAAACCACAGCAACTCACCTACAAAGTGACAGACCACAGTATAAAAACTTGAATATAAACTTGAATTTAAAAAAGAAAGTTGTCTTAAAGGCTCCTGTAGATATAAATTGTATGTGGCCTGATATAGTATATGAAGTATATGATGTAGTATATGAAGAGTCCTTGTCTTGCCATAGTTTTAATATTTCAGGTGTGTCAAGCTTCTTTATAGACACAAGGTAAGGCAGGTAAAAGGTATAAACACTCCCACAGATTCACCTGTGCTCCCTCTCTATTGTAAGTCCTTCAGTCTCAGCCTACTGAGGCTGATTTCCATTTCAAAGGCAGGCAGGAAGAGGAGGCAGAAATTAGAGAAATGAGAAAAAACTATGAAATAAAGTGTTTACTGACGTCATAGAGCAAGGGAGCACAGGTGTTGTTTTTCCAAAGACTTTCAACTAAACTACTTTTGGAAACCAGTCGCCACCTGCTGGTCATTAGAAAGAAAGCATTGGCTTCACACTTTAAATCCAGAAACTACAGTCATCTTTTTATACAGAATCTATGTGGATGACAGATGCAGACGAAACTGCACTGTATTTTTAGAGGAGCATAAGTTTGATTGAAAAGTGACACATACTGCTCAATTCTGGTTTACAGACATCTTTTGTGACTCTGGATGAAGCTATAAAGATCACCAACCGCCGTGTGAATGCTATTGAGCATGGTAAAGTCACACATGACATACAACTGCACCTTTTTTTTTTCCAACATAGGAAGTGGTTGGTTGCAGGTTTAATATGGTTTATTCTATTTCACAGTGATTATTCCCAGGATTGATCGCACCCTCAACTACATCATCACAGAGCTGGATGAGAGGGAACGAGAGGAGTTCTACAGGTGATAATGTTTTCTATCTGTCTCTTGGAGTTTTTGAAGGTTCTGAAGCATTTTAGAAATCCAAAAAACTATTTTGCCCTGATTAGTCAGTTAGTCAGTCAGTTAGTCATTAGATATCTTCTTCTAGCTGACTGCCTGAATTCATTTTGTCCTTATCCCAATAAGTAAAGTCTAAGCGCATGCCACCTAATCATCTAGTTTCTGGTTATAACACAGAGTGTTTTCTGCACTGCCAGGCTGAAGAAGATCCAGGAGAAGAAGAAGCAGCTCCGGGAAAAGACAGAACTGGAAATCGCTGCCCGCTTGGCTGCACTGGGTCCCATCGCAGAGCCTGCCAACATGCTGACAGAGGAGACGGATGAAGACCTGCTGTTTGAGTGAGGAGCACTACAGGCCGACAGTCACTGACGTCACTCATCCTCCTATTTATTCTGTGCCTCTCTGGCCATGTCTATGTGTTTTTATGTAAGTGATGAAAGTTGGTTTTCTTGCGTCCTTGTCGTGATGATTTGTTCTGGGTGTCTCCAGATTTCTCCAGGGAACAAAGTGTTGTTTAGCGTTAAAAGGGAGGCAAAAGTGTCTCTAGAAAATTAAACAAATATTATAAAGAATATGTTTACACATGGTGTGCAAGTGAAATTAAAGAAGCATCCTGTGTGAATGATCAACTTGTAGGTATTTAAGTTTTCTCACGTTTAAAGCCATTGCATGCTGTAAAGCTTAAAGTGGTTGTAGATTTCAGAGGGTGTGAGTGTGCGCTGTGGAGACCCATCCTGCTGCTGACTTCATATCATGGGGTTCCTGTTACCTCACTGGAGCCGGTTTGCCATTTCACCAGAATTCCCAACGTGACCCTGTTGTAAAGTGTGATGTGCAAGTCAACAAAGCCCAACACATCATCTAAATAAAGATGTTATAAATATTCAACTACTGCTTGAATTTTTTTTCAAGATTGGAGGTCTAATTTAAAAAAAAAAAAAAGAAACCTTTAGATTCCATATATAAAGGCACTTTTTGTTAGGAGTGAAGTGTGCTGTGTGAGGAATGACAGCAATTTGGAACTAGAATGCTAAAGTTAAAACAGGACTTTTAGTTAGGCTTCTGCTGGGTGAACTAGGTTGCATTCATGCTGTAGCCATTTTTAAAAAAAGTTATCCTCTAACTTGTAGCACATGACAGGAGATAGTTCACGTAAGAGGCGTTCTCACTGCTGGAAATACTCAGTGTGATTTAAACAAGTGGTGGCACCCGAGTTGAGTGGGAGACATGATGCTCACTGGCTCACTGTGACTTTTCAATACAGTTACCTGCTCTATTCTCACTATTCTCTCTGAAGTCAATGTGACATTACATGTGACTTTGTACAAGGAAGTTGGCAGGTTAAAGATTATTCAATACTCCTTCCATCTAATTTGAACATTTGTGTTCTCACATATACGTTAATGCTTGGAACAAGGTTATTATAGTTAACTAAAACTAAACTTAAACTTAAAACTATGCATGAAGAATGTTTTAACTGAAATGAAAAATTGGAAATACTGTGTACTCAAAAAACAAACTAAAATAAAACAAAAATAAAGAGCAGCAGGCTTTAGTTTTAGTCTTTGTCAAGTTGGTCAAATTTGTTATCACAACCTGTTTGATGAATCAGAATCAGAATCTTTGATGCATCTGTTTATTAAGGTGTTAGTTGTCTACAGTAATGACTCACAGTCATGTATTTTTGAAAAATAGGCCTCTGACAAATTTTACACATGTACACTATATGGACAAAAGTATTTGGCCACATACACGTTACACCTACAGGAGCTTTTTTGCATTCCATTCTAAACCCACAGGCATTAATATGGAGTTGGTCCTTCTTTTGGGGAGGGTTTCTACAAGATTTTGGAATGTGTCTGTGGGAATTTTTGCCTATTCATCCAGAAGAGCATGTGTGAGGTCCAGGGTTATTATAGTTTTGTATTTTCTAATTAGTTTTTATTATTATTTCATTTTGAGATTTTGTTTTCAGTTCAGTTAGGTTCAGTTAGTTTCCAGAGTAGGTTTGCTCATTTTAGTTCAGTTTTTATTGTTTGAAAATGTTTAGTTTTAGTTTAGTTTTTATTAGTTTCAGTGTTAGTTTTAGTTTTCTTAATTTTTATAATATGGATGGTAGTTGTCAGGGGAAGATTTAAGATGTTTACATCAGAAATTACAATACAAACACAGCACTTTGTGAAGGTAGATGAGTCACAATCCTGTAGACACCCTGAGTCTCAATAAACAGATGCACTAAAACCTCATCAGAGAGACTCTGACCAAATTTACCCAACTGACAAAGACTAGAACTAAGGACATTTCCTATGTTTTTATTTCATTTTAGTTAGTTTCCCAAGCCCACAATGTTGTTTTAGTTAGTTTTGCTTTTTCCCCAAAAGTCTAGTTTTTATTTTTATTTCAGTTAACAAAAATTAGTTTTCTCATGCAGTTTTAGTTTTTAGTTTAGTTTTAGTTAACTATAAATACCTCGGTGAGGTCAGATACTGATGTTGGACAAGAGGGCTTGGCTTGCAGTCTCCGTTCTAGTTCACCCCAGAGGTGTTGGATGACTTTGATGTCAGGGCTCTGTATAGGCCCTGATTTCAAAGGCACCCAACCATGCCTTTATGGACCTTGCTTTGTGGACTAGGGCAGAAAAGGGCCTTTCCCAACTGTCCCCACAAAGTTGGAAGCATAGACCTGTCCAAAATGCCTTGGCAAGCTGAAGCATTAAGATTTCCCGTCACTACACTAATACCCTCCATATTGTAATCGACACTCTGGAAATGAACTGAAACTAAACTGGACTTAAAACAAAAGCTAAAAACAAACAAAATAATAATTAGAAAATACACAACTATAATAACTCTGGTTCTGGGCTACAATGCATGTGTAAAAATCAGCAAACCTTTTCTTCGATATAAGAATAACAATAATTTTTCAATGCATACAAAATGTGTCACTTGTTCACATATGTATTTTATTTTATTAACACTTGTCCAAAATTGTGCTTATGAATTTGCAAATATCCTGTGAAGAAACAATACAGCATTTGTTGGTATTACACTAGGTCTTGTCAATACTGGTAAAAAAAAAAAAAAAACAACTCAGCAGTACTTTGCAGTGTAACTGATAGTAATGGTAACCAGCTAGACTGGTCTGTTATCACAGCATAAACGAGACACGAGATAAAATATTACTGACATCAGGAGTACCTCAAAACTGCGCAGGTTACAGCAGATCTCTCTCCTGTCCTTCTGAATGGAAGAAGATACTCTGAAGCCATTTTATTCTGATTTGCTGCTTTATCAGAAAGCCAATTAAAAACCGTGACATCAACACTCTCCCAGCTGACTGTACCATTTCACACACAAAATGTAACAATAAAATATTTGATCCTTTGGTCTAGAAAACATGTATGTACAATTATAAATAACTATTAAGAATAGGATAGAAATAGTTCTATTTCTGTGATAAATGAATTTGCATAAAACTGAGATCAACAAAAATCTTCATGAAACAAAACATCAAGCAAAAAAAAAACACCCACAAAGACACACACCAACATAAAAATAAAAGAACTTGAGTCCATCCCTGCAACATGTGTAATATCACCTCCTCTACAAACGAGGAAAATGTGCAAGTGAAAATCCAGTGACAGTTTACCACTGTCCTTCATCCATTTTTTTTAGCCTCCAGACTTCCGTTTACCTCTTTTGACGCCTTGTGCTGCAACACAATGACCTCTAGCACAGCCAGGAGGTGGGCACCCACTGTGGCTCAGTGTCCAGTTTATCTATCAGCCTGCGTAGCTCGTGGAAAGCCTGATCTGGTTCCATGTTCAAGATGGTTGCATCAAAGAAGTGGCCGAAATTCTGCTCCATTTCACGGGCCTTTTCAATGATCTCCTTCAGCACCTCCGGCTGTACACAGAAAACGGATAAGAAGCCACAGTAGAATATCTTAATATTGTTTACTGGACATAAATCATAACTGCTTACACGGACACTGATAACCTGTGCTCTATTTTGAGCTCAGTATATTAACAATGTGTATAGATAAAGCCTGTGCCTATGCCTAGTTACTATTCTTTCTTTTTCTCTCTTGTTTTTTCTGTTTCTTTCCCACTACCTCTTTCTGTTGTGTGATTGGGATATCATTTAATGAAAATATTGGCTATATCATTAGTTTGCACTTCTGAATCGCCTCCAGACCTAACCAGAGAAGGCTGACCCAAGTGTATGTCCCCCAGAGAAAAAGCTCCTAGTCAAGCCTGTTACAATGAAGTGGAAGTGAAAAATAACATGCGATAACATTTAAAAGGAATCCTATTTGCCTTTAGGATCTCCTATTTATCATTAATGCTAATCTTCTAAATTCTTCTCTATATATTAACATACAAATGAAAGGGATGGGATCTTTTTTTAAGCTTTTTGATGTGTTTTTTTCATTACTTTGGTGGGTCATTTTCTTTAAAATTTAGTGCTATGCTGACATTTCAACACTACAGTGATAATGTTTTTTGTTTAGTATGTGGTTGTCTGAGGTCATTTACCCTTGTTATGTGTGTTAATGTTATTAAAAAGTAATCAAATTAAAGTTGACATTTCTTAAGACTCATCTTCTTTTGACTGCTCCAGTTAGGGGTCACCACAGGAGATCATCTGCCTCCATCACACCCCATGCCTTGCATCCTCACCCTCTTCATGTCCTCCTAATTTGCATTGCTTGAGTGATCTTAAATATCCTTTAATATACATAATTTATCATTCAAAAACTGCAATATAAATACAAATTGTGAACAGTGCGATGGCACAGTGGTGCGGTGGTTAGTACCGTAACTGTGTTTGTGTGGGACAATGTGGGACATAATAGCAAATATAGGAGGTAGTCTGAAATTCATATCATATGAAAATAAAAATACAATAAACTGTGCAATTTACTGAAAGCTTCAGTTTGTTTTTATGGTCTCACATGTCAGTCTTCATATAATCCTGTATTCTCTTTAATTTCACTGTTATTTCAGCTGCTCTTCACCATCTCTGGGTTTCAGTAGGGATGCATCCACTGATTGGAATACCTTTTTGAGACATATCTGAAAATTCTAACAATTTACACCAGTTATGACGCACATATACTTTGCCACTTCATGCTGTATTTACACTCGTGCAAAATTAAAAAAAACTTGCAAAAGACAGAAAAAGTCTGTTTTCTCAGTATACATGGCTGCTTCATTTTTACTATAGTAGTTTCCATCATATTCACCAAAATCTGCAAAGCTAGTGACTTTTTGGTGAAATAATCCTTTGTATAATTACATAAGGTTACCTTCATTTGACTATCATAAAAGAAATGCTCCCTGCTTTTTTTTTTTTAGATAAAAGTCTTGTGGGGCATTGTCTCAAGGTGTGGGACAGGGAGACAAGGGATAAAAATGCAGTGCAGTCCCACATAAAGAGGAACATCTGGTCACCCTAGGTGTATCCCACCTCTTGGACAAGCAGTTCAGTAAATGGATGTATAGATTTGTGAAAAGTGCATCTGGTCTCTTTTTTTCTTTAGTATGGGTGTGATAAATTGCTGCAGCTGTGCATACTAGTCAGCTCTGTTGGTGTTAACTGTTTTTATTTCCTCTTTCTTTTGCTTCCTCTTCAAGATCCTTTACAGGATCAGTCTCTGCACTTCTTTGCAGTTCTTTTAATTTCATGTCTAACTGTGGTAGCAAAATGTGTTTTTTGTATATGCAAATGATGAAAGGAGCATCCAAATACATTTATTTGGGACTGGGGTGACTAGATGTCCCTTTTTCTAGTGGTAACTTTTCATCATATTCCATAAAAACCCATGTAGCTCATGACTTTATGGTGACTATCCTTACAAAATAATCCAATCAAAACACTGGAGAGAACTCAAAATGTGGAACAGAGGGTCACCCCAGTTGGAAGTGGAAAATTAGGATTGAAGATGTGTGTACAATTTCACAATGACTGAAACTATAACAGTGGACTGTGTGTACACACTACCCCAAAAATCTGGCTCTACCATCTCATGAAGTTTCTGTAATGCAGAATCAAGTTTTAAGTATTACATGTGAGTGAAAAATGGACTGAATTCATATTCTCTAATTGCCATTGGTGAGAGTGCCTGAATCATATTTTCTTTTCTGTTCTGTTCTTGTCTGCGTTTACCTTGGGTGTTTTCCCCTCTGTGGCCAGCAGGGTGCGTAGTCGTTCCTGAGAAGGAGGAGCTATGAAGATGACATATGGCTTGAGGTTGGAGGATCTCAGCACCCCCAGTGACTGACAGAGGGAAAATTAAGGCACAAAAACAAATTAAATGGAAAGACCAACACAAAGAAAAAAACAGAACAAATATGGTATCTTCAAATGTGTTATTTCAGTTTTGATCAGGCTTTGACAGATTAAGATTTAAGTTCAGGAAATGAAAAGGGCTCATTGTGTTGTGGCAGGGCCACAGTGGTTAAGATCAAAGATGAAGGAGGATAAAATGAGCTTTATAATTAACATGTTATCCTCTCCACAGTAACAAGTAGTCAGTTTCCTACCCTTGTGTGCAAGCAGAGCAAACAGATGCGTCCAGAGTTGATGACGTGTCGGACAGAGTCTGTGCTGGTGCCGTACAAGTTCTTCTCGTACTCTCCAGATTCAATGAACTTCCCCGTCGCCAAGTCGGCTTCAAAGGCAGCACGACTGACAAAATGGTACTCACGCCCATTCCGCTCATGTATCCTTGGGCTCCTGGTTGTGTCTGAGCCATCAAAAAGGACAGATGAAATTGATTTACTGTACAAAACAAGCACTCATGATGTTGTGGACAAATTGGTTTTAAGCTGTCAGTCATTTAAGAAAATTTCTAGTTGGGGTAAAATTAAAATTTTCTACATTTTGTGCAGTTTTATGTGTCAAATGGCTTAACTTAATCAGCGAAACATGTTTAACTCTTCATCTGAGATCTGTGATTAACATTTGATGTTGCCTTGTTTTGTTGCTTGGACAAAGTGAAGACTCACGTGGAACGGCGACGGCAAATTTCTCTGGTTCAATGGAAAGAAGCCTCCTGCGCAGCTCATCGTGACCGCTGTTTGTTGGACCAATCAGAGCGATGGGGCGTTTGCGACTGGCAGGCTGGTGATAAAGCGACATCTCCTCATAGGTCAGGATGTCATCGTAGTCTGAGGAGACAAAGTAGGAGGAGTTAATGAAATATCCCCGACCTACATGCCAAATTACTCTGAGCTCTTCAGCTGACCTGTGACCTCTCTGCGGAGGCAGGAAAGACACATGAGATTTCAGAGATCAATAACTTACCTTGCTATTATCATTTTTTAATTATTGTGTGACGGTATTTTTTAACACTGCTTCATATCTGACTCTCTTAGCTCCCACTCTGCCACTTTTAGCTGTGGTGCAATTTCACTTGAACAGTATGTGTGTCAGTTATTGGATATATGTGTTTCTATGTGTGAACCCATAACAGCACAGGTGCCTCCAAGCCATTTAGGCACCTGCTGGGCACCTGTTCGTGCTGCTTCTGATCCTGTCTGTGACTAATCTGACCAGAGACACACCAAGTCTGATCACGCTGCTGAGAGAAAGACAAGATGTGTCAACTCCAGTGTGGAAGTGGTCCTTCACAGGTGATAAATAGGCAGCGACAGTGGGTTAAGTGTATAACTAGAGCCCACTTCTAAACCAGATTATTTCCCAACCCGCTGAAGAGAGACGTTAGAAAAGAAAGTCTTACCTGTGCTTTTGCTCAAGTGTGATGTGCTCTTCTTCCTCTGTTTCTTGCTCTTTTTTGCATGCCATATCTTCCCTGCTAATAAAAAGAAATAAATTTTAAAAAGCAAATGATTTTAAAACTGTAAAAACACTGTACATTGCACGTGTTTTATTTTCATGAGAGTCAGATTAAGAGACTGTGTTTCTTACCCTGTTGCTCTCGACTTCTGTTTGTCAGAGTTTTCTTTAAGGTCTCTCTTTGCTGCTGGAAGCTTTTACCTAAAAAAAAGTCAGCAAAAGCTTTTTTTAAAAATGAAAATTGCTTTCTTGACATATTGGAAGATTTTGTGACCATGGTCAGAAAACACTGGCTGGATTGGATTGTTACGATGTGGCCAAAATTAGAAAAGTTTTTAATTTTCTACTTAACATACAAAGGAACAGACAAAAATGACAGCCAGCCCACTTTCCATTTCCAGTGCTTAATCTCCTCTTTTTTCCCGCCACAACAGGTCTGGGTCAGAAAGTAATCACAAATAATTCTCAGGTGTTTGCTTTAATCTGCTTGACGTGCCAGATGGATACTGATTCCTGCCAGGATAGTATAGTGCCAGATTACCTATTAGTCACTTTCAAGCACTCTTCTCAGACTGGGTCTCTCATTATTACAAGGGGTCGAGCACATTATTTGCTGTTATAAGATACTCTTCTCTGGAGCTCATGTATTTATTTATTAACGTTTTTATTTCATGTATCATGGATATCTATCATCTTGGAATTATTAAACATTTGTAAAAAAAATAAGTTACGTAATTCTTATTCTTTCTGGCAGTTTAAACCTGTTTTCCAACAAATAGCATTCAGTTTGTATATATCCTTATATAGCCTCCAGTATTTTGGTTGCTTTTCCATTATTAAACTTTATTCAGTATATCTAAGAATGAATAATATTTAACAAATCTCTCCAAGTTCAACTTTATCACTTATGTGCACATGTCCTTGTTGCATATTCTTTGTGCTTATTAAATGAAATACTGCTTTATGAACTGAGTGAAATTCAAATAAAGATCACCTATTTGCCCCAATATAAGATTTTAATATTAAATGACACTTTTCATGCTCCTTCTCTTGCAAGTTTGAGAAATGCAGACAAAGTGTTTAATTACCAATCAGGCAGGCAAAGTGCACAACAGATGATATATATTGTAAATTATACTACTGCATGCCTTTTTATATAGACTTATACGTGTCATGTTAGTATTCCATGCTATTCCACGCTGAGTATAGGGGACAGCATTTGTGTTCAGAATGATGATGCATAATATAATAAAAACATACAAAAAAAGCACAGCGGGTAATATTTACAATATTAATAAATGGCAGTGATAGATATCTGCAGGAGCATGTCCTTGCAGTTGTTATCCGTCCTTGTGAAACAATAAACTACATATTGATATTCAGCCCTGGTCTGACTTCTACCTGGAATGAGTCCAGCCAGGGGCTGGTTTTCCTCGTCTCCATCCCTGTAGGCTTGCCACCAGTTGGGGTCATCCTGGCTAATGACGTGGAGTATATCTCCCTTCTGGAAGGACAGACCAAGCTCTCGACACGGCACGAAGGGGTCATCAGAGGGGTCGTAATCAAAGTAAGCTCGTACGTGTATCTGAGGACGGGGTTTTACAACATTAAGGATGCTGTTGCATGCATGTGGACAGGCCCTCTCACAAAACACAGCCACATATAGTAAGAGACTTACCACAGTCTGTCTATGTGAGGCAGGTTTAATCTGAGAGCTAGGGATGAGGAGGAAAGTCAGAGTGCCCTGCATTTGTTGCTGTAGAAAAGATGAAATGTAATTAATTCAATATGACAGGGATGCAGGGCCAGAAAAAATATTTATTTACTTGTTGCAATTAAGTAGATGAGTATTATAGTTTGAGAGCACCTTTAGTCTAAATGACTGTTTTGGTATTTATTTTAAATTACAGTTTGAATTTAGCCAAATAAGAAATGTTTTTTTTCTAAAAATAAAAGCATTCAGCAGTAAAATTGACTACTCTATTAAGAATTATCTTTTTTAAACCCCTCAAAATGTAATTATTTTTAATAATTAAAAAGTTTCTAAGAGTGGCTATTCTGTGAGAGGAACCAGCTCAATAAGAAAAGTTGGTGCAAGTAAATAAATAAATGCTTTTATGGCATTAAAGTGCACATGGATAAGTGCTCAGGCATGAGGCACCTGAAAGTACATTAGAACAGAGCTGGTTTCCATGAAGTAAAGTACATATGGACCATTATGTTCTAATAAATTGTTGTGAGCAACAGAGCATTAAATTACAGGACACTACTTTGATAATTCCTGGTTCTCACCAGCAAGTCATGGACTTCATTAACATGCTTCCCACGGATAGGAACCCCGTTGATCTCCAAGATCTCATCTCCTTCACTGAGTAGGCCACTTCGCTCTGCTGCTCCGCCTTTCACCACACGACTTACCACCACACTGTCCACGTCGTTGCGTACTGTTGCACCCTGATGACCACACACATGTATAGAACTCATATAAATGACATAACAAGCAAGAGACTTTAAAAGCAGATTGTCTGTCACACTGAACAGAAATACAAGTTTAAAAAAGAAGGAAAGAGTGCAAATACAAAGAAATGCCAATGCCACTGTTAATACCAGAGTTTCTAGTTGGATGTGTAACACGCTCAGCCTGACAGGCATTTTGCGGCCTCACTGGTTTCTGGGTGTACTGACTGCATGTGAGAGGTGGAATATAGAGGAAACTGAGATCATTCCTGACCTGATGAGCCCCCTTTACGGCTTGATATTGCAAACTCTCTCACTAAAAACTACTGTCTGGTCTCTGGGGTCATAGTCGCAGAGCTGGTTTACCTCTCTATAGGCGAGTTCCCACTTATGTGAATTTGATTATGAATTAAGTTGACATGAAATTGGTCAGGATTCGTCAACCTCTGGAGTGCAGTTTTTACCAAAGCCGGATAAGAAATGGTTATGATGCATTTACAACTCCGTGCAAGCCATTATGGAGAAATCTAATGAATTCTTTAGGAAATAAAAGGAAAATGCTAATAATAAATGTGACATTTTACGAGATATTTAAAATTTTGACAAGGCGAGGTGTTAACATTTTCCAGTAGTTCAGTGGTTTACACATTTGTCTAACATATAAAAGGTTCCTGGTTTCATTCCAGGTGAAGACACAAGCCCCTCTTACAATGGAGGGTGAATCAGGAAGGGCATCTGAAAAATTAGTACTGATGTGGACTGATCCACTGTGGCAACCCCTTGTGGAAAAATACAAGGGAGCAGCTGAAGGTACACAAGAGGTGAGGTGCTCACCTGCTTTGTGAACATTTGCAAAATTTCACTGGGAAAAAGATTTGCCAAACCAGCCCAATGTGGTTACAGAAGGTTAGGATACATGTACGAATTAATTAAAACCGTCTCCAGCACTATTACAACATGTTGCGAAGGTTTACAGAATCGTAATCTTTTGTGAAAATTTTGGACATTTTGAACACAGGAGCACATTCAGCAGCAGACTCATTCCAATGCACCACAGAATGCCACAGGAAGTCATTCCTACCTGTGGCCATCAAACTTTACAACCCCTCACTATGACACCTGGACTATCTTCACTTGTCTTACCTTTATATACTGTATATAGTATTGCGAATTTAGAGTACCTATGCTACTTAATCACTGACACATGAAGGTGATATATTTAATCATCTTTTTCTGTCCGCAGATTTATACTCAATATATTTACTTTATAACATATATATTTATCCACATACTATATTATTATATTTAATCGTATCCACTTCAATATTCACATACTCATCTACTCATTTCTATATTTAATTCATTTATATCTAACTGTGTAATTTTAATAACAATGCAATTTTGATTCATGATTCACACCACTCCTACCTGCGGCTATTACATTTTACAGCTCCTCCCCTTGATAACTGGACTATTCCCTACTGCCATGCTGTGTACATACTGTAAACAGTATTGTTCAACCTTGAACCACCTATGCCACACACTGGACTCTCTGCATATGGGGTTCTCTCATATATTTCATTTATTATTATTTAATATATTTTATCTTTCATATTTACATGCACTGAACGGAGTGTCTGTAAAGCAAAGAATTTCCCCCTGGGATTAATAAAGTATTCTGATTCTGACTTCAAAATTGGCAGCCTGACTTCCGTGACAGTATGCAGTGTTTACAAAGTTTTGTAAATATTATGACACTCAATGAATTCAATCACAAAGTACTTAAGACACATTTGGGATCCGTTACAAACTGAACTGGTGTTGAGTCGTAATCACTTTCAAGTACATGGAAGTGGGGCCTATTTGATCTCCCTCAACTTGAAAGTAGGGTTAGCTGGACACAAGGGATAAACACATACAAATGGTCAGAATGAGACTTTCGGAGAGTGATCTGTTCTGGAAGCTCTTCGGTACTGTATGAGAAGATAATCTTGAAAGGAGACTGGTGAAGTGGCTGAGATACTGTGAGAAAATGTAGACAGGCAGATGCTCCCAGTGATGACAATAGCCAGTAGTGTCAACTGAAGAAGAATAATAGATGTTATCTCACCAGTGGGGTGTCTCTGGCTTTCTCCAACCGCACTAATTTAACCGTCTCTCCGAGGTACTGGGTCACATTTTCTTCTGCCATTTCCTGTACTGCCACACTGTCATGGGCCTGCATCAATGCCTGCCACCCAAACACACAGTATAGAGAAAAAGAATGTTGATAGACATATACAAACACATAATTGACAGAATAAAAGGAAAACAGCAGGAGAATCTAATAGAATTTTAGTTAAATTCTTCATGGTTGTGTTTTCTAATGTGAAATGATACAAGAGAAGTGATACCAAACAAGTTTCCAAAGCCTTTCCTTCAACATGCACCTGCTACCAGAAGCCTTCCCACCCCTATTTTTTTAAAACAAGAACAGTCAGCAAACCCACCTCTAAGCCAGAAATAATACAGATATTGCTCCTTCACTTCATTTAATGTGACAAGTGCTCTGCACCCCACAATTAATAACCGTCGGTCCAAATTAGTTTCTCTATGCTGCAGCAGAGGGGACCTGAGAGAGTGGAGGCCAGGCTAAGCTATGGCGTACACGCAATCCGTCTTAATCTCCCCTGCATTTAGGAGTCAGAATGCACTGCCATCAATCATCAAACACCTTTGGCTGCACTGCTCCGGAGGAAACTGTGTCCCAGAAACCAATGAGAGGGAGACAAGAGGACTTGAGGGGGCCCTGCTCCTCTCTCACATGTCTCCATTAGTTTTTCATATGAAGTTGTTTACCTGTAGTACAGGGTGACTCATGTGATCCTCTGTTCCCTGCAGAGAAACCAGCATAATCTGTTCCAATTTCTGTGCCACAAGGCAGGCTCACATCTCATCACTCTGCCCCCGCTGGCTACATGGTTCCAAGTCAGTGAAGGGGTGAACAGGCAATTTTGGGGTGGGGGGGTGGGGGGATTGTGGTACTTTACACAGTCATGCAGGTCAAACATCAGACCCCATGGCGCTCCCCTGTCAAGACCTTCAACTGTAAAATCATAGCAGAGTCATACACCTGAGGTCTTTTTCCCACCTTACTGCCTCGCTAATAGACGATGACAGTCTGATAATGTGGCCTCAATTTTTTCCTACAGAAGAATCACTGAAGCTTAAACAGACAAAGGCAAAGTGTCAAGCTCCATCAACTACATGCAATTTCTTTGATTCTTTTCATGTTGACACCCAAATTGTTAAATGTAAGTCCCAGTGTAATGGTGCATGGTTAATCAAAGTTAAGTGTGTGTGTTTCCCCCCTACCACCACAAACAGCTGTGGAAGTGGCCTGCCTCTACCTGTCCATAAAGATGGAAAAAGCAGTGCATCGAAGAAGAGCATCTTAGTTGTTCAGTCAGCTTTGCCAACAGCAGCCTTTGGCAGTGTGCTGTAAGGTCATTACTAAACAGGTTACAGCTGAGTCGAACCTCATTATGTTTAACTGTAGCCATGTCACAACAAGTGGACAAAAAAAGTCCTGTCTTTAAACAGTATACAAGCCTGATTATGATGTTGCTCACAACTAAAGATGGGTAATTCGAGGACAGATACAGCATTTTACCGGATTACACATTATATATAGCTCAAATCATTCACTGTCACTTTTATTTAGATGTTCTGTCATTAAAAACTAGGCATGGGACAGAATGGTGCATTATCAAATTAAGCTTTTTTTAAAAAAGAAACTGAAACTTAGATCTAATTTGTCTGACATCATTAGTGCTAATTTCAGTGATTTATTACAGCAGCATAATAGGATGAAAAATTGGCGTGCCGGCTCTGAACTCATCAATCCCCGTGAATATGATTGATGAGTAAACATTCCCCCAGAGCCGAGCTGGTGTAGTGAAGGGGTCAAACAACAGAGATCAATGAAGGGCAGCATCAGCATCGACATGCTAAAGAAAGGGATGGTAAATTCTGCAGCTTAAACACACCGTCAGATTTGGAGGGTGTGTTTGGTCACATGTGCATGAAGAAGTAAATCTTGAGCTGGACTGCTTGATCTAGTTTGCAGGCTCTGCTTCATTTAAGAACTGCTGGTAGTGTAGTGGTTTATACATTCGCCTTACAAGCGAAAGGTCCCTAGTTCAGCTCCAGGTGGGGACACACCCCCTCTCACCATGGAGGGTTGTGTCAGAAAGGGCATCTGGTGTAAAACATCTGCCAAATTACCAATGTGGGTCAATCTGATGTGACGACCCCTTGGGGAGAATACAAGGGAGCAGCTGAAGGTACATTGTTTTTATATGGAGTAAAAAGTTTGTGTTCCTTGCAGAAAACCTCATCACAACACTACACATCTCTACCAAAGTTTAGGGTTGTGTTCCACAAAAAACATCAGAAACCAGCCACAACACTCATAGCCTTTACTCTTAAACGGAAAAACAGCACACCAAATCATGCTTTCTCATTGCTGAGAGCTGGCCAACATTACAGGCTAATTTACATAAACTGCCTGTCTTGAGGCCAGCCACATTAATCTTTGGAACAGAAGAGGGGCTAGTTAACCTTGAAAAAACTGACCTACGCACATCTGAAAACCAGCTATTTATAACAGCAGTTAGAAATAATGTGTCATTGAGGATTCCATCTCTTTGATATCAATCTACGCTGCCTAAGTGTCCTTGATCAAAACAATAAATTCCACCCATTTCAGGACCTTATGACTGTAATGATGAAGAAGCTTGATCTCTACATCTTTCACTGATGAGAAATAGCCCTATTTCACCTTTTAATAAAGTATATACGATGGCAACAGAGATGTAAAACTGTCCAAATGTCTCTGAGCTGATAAGCAGCTAAGCCTTATGGTTTATTGGCATATTTTATACTTAACTCTGACCTCTGACATCCCAGTGGAGGGTGCAGGAAAAACAATTAGCCTTTTGGAAAAAGTCCAGTAAAACATTAATTACATTTCCAGAGGTTCAATTATCAGAATATTAACTAAATAAATGAGTTGGCCCAAAAGGCTCCGCAGACTTTCTCAGCCTCACTGGTGTTGTCTTACAATAAAATGGCAGGTCAAGGAGAGGTCACAGCTGGAAAGTTGATCTCTGACCTGGAGATGAGGGTTGGTGAGCAGAGCTCTGAGCTCTAAACCTTCTTTTTGTTGGCTGGACTGTAGAATCTTCTGTACCTGAAGAGAAACAGAGACACATCATGGTAAGATTAATTTGTCACTACGAGCTCTAAACAGTGAGGCAAGTCAGAACAATTAACTGCTAATTAAAAAACTTTAAAAGTATTTTAACACAATGGGAAGGACAATCATAGGAAGAAAGGTGCAAAAGTCTCTTTGCCTGCACTCTCTTCTTCGACTCTTTTGTGTTCTGTCCATTGCTTGGATAGTTGATCCCAAGTATTTAAACTCATCCAACTTCACCACATCTACTCCTTGCACCTTCACCATTCCACCTGCCTCCCTCTCATTTATGGACATGTACTCTGTCTTGCTTCTACTGACTTTCATTCCTCTTCTCTCCAGTACATACCTCCACATCTCCAGGCTCTCTTCCACCTCCTCCCTACTCTCACTACAGATCACAATGTCGTCTGCAAACATCATAGTCCACCGAGACTCCTTTCTGACCTCATCTGTCAATCTGTCAATCTGTCCATCGCCACTGCAAACAAGAAGGGGC